>JAYRBW010108802.1:1282-41131 GCA_036023295.1 Invenusta paracnida
CTATGAGTACACACTATGAGTACACACTATGAGTACACACTATGAGTACACACTATGAGTACACACTATGAGTACACACTATGAGTACACGCTATGAGTACAAATTGTGATTCGATGAATAATTTTCATTTTAATAAATTCAATTCTTTATTAAAAATTCATATAGATATTGCACCCATAATTTTTAACGCTTTTTAAAGTTTACTCTAGTTGACCTATATACACAATTATATATACACTTTAAGCCAGTCCATCTCTGTGCATCTAATACTGTATTGGAAAGTGCATAACACAAAAGGCAAGAAACTTAATACAAAAAAATGTTTGCATTTCGATAAAAAAATTCTAAATGGTAATAACTACATATTTTGTAATTAGCTGTAAAAAAATCTCGAATCAAGTTAGTTAACTACGATATTATCTCTTCAACCTTTACGAAAATTTGTTTGTACTTTTTAGAATTATTAATTTTTAATATATCTACTATAAAGTTAACTGAGAATTTGAAGAACGTACGTGTTAAATATTTCATTCGTTGTTTTGAACAACGTTTATTGTTAAAGTTATTTTTATTGAAATGGGTTACTTAATAGTGGATGTTTTATTTTTTTGCATAATTTTAATGAAATAATTAGTTTCTTTTTAATTAGATAAATTATAATTTCTTGCAGCCTTGTAAATAAAGAACACAAGAAATAGCTTGTAGATGCAAAATAATTTTACATAACAAAAATATACGCATAAATTATTTAAAAATGTTCTACTTCATCGTGATTTACTATTACTGGGGTAACTATAACAAGCTACAACAGCGAAATTCGTTTGTTTTATTTATTAGTGAAATTATATTGTAGCCATCGTCTTTTTATTTAAAAATAGTCAATATTGCAAAATATTTCTGGTCGCGTTCTCGTAGCAGAATCAGTATAACATGCAAACTTACGAGATGGGTTGTATTACCTTCCTAAGCAATGACACTTTGTAGGGGTGCAGGTGGGATTTGAACCGGGGTCGCTTGTTTATCTGGTTGACATCTTTACCAACTACGCTAGGTACAACAAAACTCTTGATGATCTAAATTACACTACCGACTGCTCCTCTATCTGTTTTACAATGTCCACTGATCATTCGTTTCAGGCACAAATAGCTTTTCTCAACAACGCCGACTCTCTGGCAGCTCAATTGACGACGCATGAAGTTCAGACCTATCTTCTCCCCATCCTCTACTTTTGTCTTGAGTTCAACACAGCTGACACCAGTGTGAGTTATTCCATATAATAGATGCCTAGATGCCAGGTTAGTGATGACTTCAGTGGATGAACGTGCATACCTGGTGCAATGAAGGCAATAGAGTGGAGGCTGGTCGGGGTATAGACATAGACTTTAAATAGCACAACTAATTTTTTAATATATAAGGTAATTGATTTAAAATCAATGAATAAAGTGATAAATTTACTTAGATCTCTAATTTTTGCAATTTTTAGATTAAACAGGATTATGAATAATAATTTTCATTTTGCATTTATTTACAGAACATGTTATCTTAAACATGTGTTGCTCTACGGAATTCTAGAATAATTCCATACAATAGTATCTACTTATTAAGAATTATTACAATTTCATTTATCACACATTGTTAAATAATACACATGACAATATGATTTACATTTTTGTCTCACAAATCTTAAAGCTCGCTTTACTAGTAGATAGATTTACTTTACTAATAGATCACAAAGAAAGTTAATTGACCTGCTATTTTAAATTTTAACATTTAATAAATAATGTCTGCAGTATATTTAATAAAAAATGTACATACATATGTTCATAGAATGTGTTGTAAAAATCAGGAATTAGTGACCGAATTATAATTGTCCGTTTGACTTAGACAAATTTAGCCTGGATTAACTTTTACTTATGAGAATTAAAAGTTTATCTGAATATTGAGATTCTTACACATACGTCACTGAGACTTTATCTTCCAGTCTGCAGTGATGGTAGGAGCGCCAATACTTCGAGACTGCTTCGAAGACGCCCTAATTCGGCAGCTACTACTGAGGAAGGCGATCATCGTGTTTGAGGATAATTCCAATGTCAAAGTGCGTTTACTACATTCCAGCTCTACTACTTTGCCCTTTAAGGGGGTCTCACTACCTCTAAATCCGTACTTTCGGGAAATAATTCGTCTAAATTATACTTGAGATAATTACCCTTGTTGAATGTCTCATGTTATTTACTCTATTTTAATGATATATACAAATTGTATTTCTTACTCATAATTAAAATATTTTAAGCCCAAATGGCTTATATAATGGATTTTTTAGCATATTGAGAAAATTAAATGGAAAATGTTTTCTTGAAATTTCTAAATTTAATGTTAATACTTTGTTTGATAAACTTAGAATAACCATGTATTGTATTATATTCATAAATTTTTTTATTATTTATGTAGTGTTTTGATTAGTATTCATTGCGCTTATGTCAATTAGTTTACAAAATATTAATACTTGAATGTAGTAGTCTAAATAGTTACTTCTTATATTTTAATTGTATACATTTGTAAATAGTGTAAAATGTAAACAAAGGACGTACTATTGATTCTAAATATCCGTTCAATTTATTTAAATATTTTTATTAACACTGTTGCTGTCTTTAATCTGTATTGAAATCAATAATTATATACTGAAACTAAAGTATATAGATTTACCTGTATTACAGCTTACTAAACCAGGTTAGTCATTTCACTAAATGAAATTAGATTAAGAAAAAAAAATGAATTAAGATATCATATGTAATTTTTAATGAATAAGTTCTGAATAAATAATCTAATAGACTGAATGGTGTAAATCTGACATTTTTCGTGTATAATAATTAGTACTTACCATTTTTTAATTTAATCACATATTTATCATCAAACACATGATAGAAATGTTTTATAAATATCTTATACATTAATAATCTTTTATCTTCAATGTTAATTATTAATTATTGTTACTAACATTATTGAAAATGTTAGTAAATATATTGATAATAATATAGTTTATTATGAACAGTACACATGAAAAAACGGTACAGTAATTGAAATAGTAAGTTGACAGAAAAAAGGAAGAAAGAAAGAGGGAAATATCACGAATGCATGGAGCTGTTATAGTGAATGCACTTGTAAATGGAATTAAAAATCGTACATTTTCTAATGTGTGTTTTAACGCTTTAAAGACTGGTGAATAACAAACAAAAGATTTTTTTCTTCTAAAACACAAAAGAAATGTGTTTTTTCTAACATTTGCCTTTTCAATATTTTTTTTATATCTTTGTAAATTTTGTAACTTCTTTTCTTTAAGTTTCTTTAAGACACTTTGAATTCCTATTAATATTGTTTCAGAATACACACGTCACGATATGACACCCGCATGTTTAGGTACTATTGAGGGATATCTGTGTATATGCTGATAGGACCTTTCTAAATATCTTTCACATGTTTGCCTTCAGCAGTATTGAAGAGGAAGTGAAAATTAAGATCAACATTTTCAAATTATTTATAATGATAGTTATCCTATATTAACTTTCATCCCACAAATGTTCACAAAAGACGGATTAAATCCACTCAAAAATTTCTATATTTGTCGTGAGAGATAGTTTTTTTATTTTCAATTATACTAAGTAAAATTAGTGTTGTGGCAGGACTTTGAAGTTGTCCGTAAGGTCACGTTGTTCCTTGGGTAAAATAAGGGTTTATTCATTTGTCAGTTTTAGCTTGCAGTGAAACGCATACAGGGGTGGTTTTGTTCGGAAAAGAATTGAATTTACACAGGAGACAGTACTACTAGCTTAATTGCTTGAGTAGTTGAAGGTGTAACTTTGTTAGTGTTTTTAATTGCTATAATTTGTAGTCGCCTCCTTCTTTTAAATATTTCACCTCTTTTAATGAGGAGTGTTTAATTAGTTTAAAATAACAAATTCTAATTAATAACAAAACAAAATCACATTTCTATTTTAAATAGTCGTCTGGGAAAGTTTACAAATTGAAGAAAAATTATTCACTATCAAGCTCTAGTTAAAATAATAAAAGAAATTACATAAAAGTGTTTATAATAAATTTGTTTAGCATAACTTCTACAATATGATATTTAATGGTTTTTCATAGTTCGTTTAAACTAAATTTATCGTATAAAGTATGATTTGTTAAAAATAATTTTGTATCATTGTTTATCTCATCTATGTCCATAATTTTTAAAATCAATTTTACATTTAAAATGTTTCTTTATGGGTTTTTTCATAGTTTAAAAACTACTATTGTTCTTAATTATTATTTTTTTAAATCAGACATATTATAAATTATAATTGTAGATATTATTTATATATTTTCCATCTCAAACTGAATTATATACAATAAACTGCCTACTTAATTGAATGCAATAACTTAATTTTGACTATAATCATAAGAATGGGAGAGTATAGAAGCGTAGTTATATAGAAGCATATTTCAAAAATGTAAATCTTTGGATTTCGAATGATATAAATGCACTTGATTGCAAATTTAAATAAAACATATTAAATATTTCAAATAAACCTGCAAAAATCTATCTCATTGTCATAACACAAAATTTAAATAATAAATATACACTTTATATTTCGGTAATAGTCTATAGTGCGTTTTGATCTTTTTTAATAATTATGCTATTTTTTAGCGACTTATCTTATATTTTGTACATCAATCGATGGATATACCTACATATAAATATTTGTATATGCATACATTATAAATAACATCATAGGTTACTCTAATCTCTAATGTTCGTTTATAATTTCAAAGGCTGACATGAAAGATTATATTTTTGCTGTATTTTATAACTCACTGTAAACATGTTCTTTAAAAAATAATTAAGTGCTTTCAGATTATAAAAAATAACAGATAATATCCATTAAATAAAACATTGATAGATACATGTGTTTAATAGCGATGTTTCACACATAATCAGTATTGAAAATATAGAGTACTGAAATACTTAGTCGGTATACTCAAAATAGAGAACTGACTAAATACTTTTTTCTGGTTGAATTAAAAATACTATATTAATCTATATATTCAATATTTTTCATAGCAATGATTGTTATGCTTTATGATAATTTTAATTATTTGTTTACGTACTATAAAATGAAGTTAATTAACTATCATTTCGACTGTCTTAATTAGCTTTGTTAAGTTTTGTTTCAGAATAATACATACTATACTAATCAAATTGTTCAACACGTATTATCAAAATAATTGTTTACATTTATTATACTCAACAAATATAGAACTTTAAGTTCAAACAATTGCAAAATGTAAATGTTGATTTATTGAATTTTGTTTTTATATTTATTTAAAGACAAATTTGTATCTACACATTTGTTTAAATATTGGTCGTAATGTTTCTTTGGTATGGATTTTTTGTACATTGCATATTTAAAAAAATATTATCATGCATCTAGATGAAAATAAGCAAATTACGCTCACAGTTTTATTCACATCAAATAGTAATCAATAAATATAATATATGTAGGTATATGCTTTAGTTTACCAAATTGATGACGAAAAAATCAATACATCTTTTTGAATTGAACAGATGTGTATAATGGATGGAAAAGGTTCATGTTGCGAACAAAAGTATTTTTGATAAAGTATACATACCTATAGTTGAGATAAAGGTACATAAGTAATGAATTTAGTACAAATAAATAAGCTAAGCAAATCATCTTATGTAATAAGTGGGAATTTGCGGAAATGCCAATAATCAACATTTAATTGATATCAGAAGAATTGAGAAGGACGATAAATTACTGTTTTGTGTGATCAAATCTTTGCGAGAGACTTTCATCAACCTTATTCCATTCTGAGATTGGAATTTCGATAACTAGAGGGATGAAGTGACAAGAAAAGGAAGCATAGGTATAGTAGCAAAGTTGGACAATAAATATTGAGTGGAACATGAAACATATTCACAAAAGTTATACAAAGCCAGAGGATTCAAGGAAACAAGAAAAGCATGAAGAAGGCTCCAATCTCTAGATAAACTCCTATCAATTTGAGACTAGCCTGACAATCAGTTATCAATTATTAATTACCTTTCTTGAGTTATTTTCTCTTCTCACTTATGTACTTCTTTAGTGTAAGTAATTGCATATATTTGACCGGGGTTTCTTATGTTGGGTTTCTTCCTAACAATAGGTATATACAGGAATTTATAAGAACAATATGGAAATAAAATTCGTCCCTTGTCAAAGTCTCTGACCTATTTACTTTTGTCTAGAATTGCTTGTACATGCCCAATCTGACCTTTAAGAGATATTCTAAAACGATTTCTAAACATTACCTACTTTTAATTAACGGTGTATCAAAGACTAAAACCTTTTTAGGCTGTTTTCTTTCATTCAACTTTTATAGATTAAGTCCTGGTTTAGGGTGTTTGTGAAGAACTAAACGAGGCATAGACGAGGTGGTAACTAATCTAACTAAATTTATAACAATATTTGTAATTGTACTTTTAATAACGAAACTTAATAAGTAAAATATAGCTACATTCTTTCCATATTTGAAAGAACATATCATTAGCGTATGTCTTAGATGTATTTTTTCTGGTATATTAAATTTAGATATTCTAGTAAGCATACTAGACATTTTAATAGCTTCTATTATAATATTATTTGTTTTAAATTTGACATTAATGAAAATATTTGAAAGGAACAATTAATATTATGAAGAATCAAAAATTATATTCATAATGAAAAGTTACTTTTATAATTAAAAAAATTGAAACTTAAAGTAAGTAAACTATTTATTTTATATACACATCATTGCAAGATTATATTTTATCGTTGAAAGTAGGAACAGAGGTTTTTCTAAATAATCCCAATTATGTTTCCATAGATTAATTTTAAATGTTGATTTCAACTTATTGATCCCACAACATGTTTTACATTAATATTATTTATAGGCATGTAAAATGTTCTGAACAATGTATTTAAATTATGTCCTTACGTACTTCAACTGTGTGTGCTTTGCTTTTCAATTAGCGAAATAACTGAGTATTAATTGCAATTCTAATATATAGGTATAATGTACACATTTTGTCTTGTGTGGAAACTTATACGCAAATACGTCTTAATACCTCAGTAATTAGGGGAAATATTAATTTGAGTTATGCATTCGTTGCATTGCTTTTCTAACTTACTCTAAAGTTTTACAACATATTAGGTAACTTCAGGTTGAACTGCAGTGTTAAATTTATAATGATTATATAAACAATAACTTATTTTCAGCTACATCTAATTGAAATTATTTTTGTATTTGTACTCGGGAGACAGGAAAAGCTTGTTTCTTAAATACAAAAAATTACCTCATTTACACTTGTTTTTCTATAACTAGTTTAAAAACAGAGTAAGAAAATTGAACAATTATTGACTTCCCAATCATGTTTTTAACCCATCTCTGTGTATATATCTACTTCTGTTGCTGTCTTTAAATTAAGAATATCCTTCAAATCGTGAAGATAAATCGTCTGTACAATACGTGAATTTCCATTAAATAAGAAATTAGGTGGGAGAATAAGTAGATGTTTGCGGAAAGTTTGGTTTATTGTTAACTGCTGGAGAACGATGAAATTGTTTAATAAAACACAAATTTTATGTTTTTGAGTACTTTAGCTATAATGAAGGCTAGAAAATACAATTTGAAGAATTCAGAAATATTGAAATAATTCTTGGAAAGCAAGGTAGATAATTTTAGTAGAAAGTTTAACAAACAGTCTATTATTGATGAATGATTGGCAAAAATCAATATATTTATCTTTTATTCATTTTTTAATTATAGATTCTCTTTGTGTACAATATACCAATCGTTAATTTAATTAAATTAATTAATAATGCGTTTCCTGAAGCTGAACAATATAATTTATGTAAATTTCATTGTCGTAGGATTAATATTTTAGGTTTCTTAGTAAATATTTTATCTTGTTTGATTAAGGTAATCCTCATTATGAGTTGCCGACAAAACTGAAAGACAACACAAGGGGTGAGTGGGGATTACGAAGAAAAGCAACAGATATACGATTATTCTTAATCATGTCATACGTGCTATGAATAATTTAATAAAATATGTGATCAATATATTCCTTATTCTTTGATAAAAATAGAGTCAATTTGATTTTTATATTGAAATCTATTCTCAAACATTTATTCTTTAATGAAATTATTATTATATGTTGCATCAAAGCTTTCAGGCTATAATGCTTCTTTCCGTATTTCCTAATTGAAAAGAAAACTTTAAGCATCCACCCAACTCCCCAGCGCCTGTAGAGCTCTTGATAGAAGGTCCATTAGATACTATATTAAGTAATCCATAATATAAAATGCGCAATCTGTATTGTTTTAAGCATTTACATAGTCTTATATAGCTTTAATCCGGGATTATTTGGGTATTTTATACATTACAATGCTTCATAGTCAGCAGTGAAATCTAATAAATTGAAATAAAGTCTAAGCACCAAGAATGCTTGATTAAAAAAATGTACAGAAGCCAAAAGTTTTGGCGTAAAAAGGAAATTCCATCGTAGTATTTCTACTAAAAGACAGTTTTTCCGTTATTATTTACAAAACGAAGAACTAAGTTCCCTGAAATGATAAAGACCCTTTCTATCGATCGTCCAAGCAGGTCCAGATCACAGCGCTCCAATTGATCGCGATTCTTGTGGAGAATTTGTCTCGAGTGGCCATCTTAGATGACGTTATTCCTTTTCTTCTCGATATTGAATGTTCTGAAGGCGAAATTCTCATGTCCGTGATAAGTGAGTCTTTCTCTTATGTCATATCGCATGAGACATCATCTAACATGCAAACACACCGTCTATATGCCACACTGTACATTGAAAGCATTTTGCATTTATTATTTTGATCAAGTTAAAGATATATCATTAATTATTAAATGATGATAACATTTTAATATATTTCATAAAATTGCTTACAACAAAACCTTGTGAATCCGTTCAACACAGAGAAAGAACGTACTGAAAACGTTACATTTCTTCACACTATAGAACACATTTATTAATGCTATTAAAATTATTTCAAAGAAATGTAACGTTTTTGGTATATTCTTTTTTTCTGGTTTTGCAAACATACTCTCGCAAATTTTGTTTCATTGATAAAGTATACTTAGGAAATAGGTATATTACAGACAGAGGATTCAATAGTATACTTCCAGTGTGTGGCCGCCTTTGTAGGTATCACCCACCTCCAATTTGACCCCATAAATTGACTTTATCCCCTGCACAGAAATTTACTGTGAAATGATGATCACGAAGCGTCCACTTCTAACACACGACATCCTCGCCTACAAGATCATGCCAGCCCTCATCCCATGCTCCATGAATCCCACACTCGACATGGAGGAAGTAAGTTGCCAAGATGCTCAATATTTTCTTCGAAAGTCTCCTCATTACACTCATATATAAAGTATTGTTTTGATGGAAATACTCCCTATATATATATACTATGAAAGTATTTATCGAGACAAGGAATATAATGACTCATGTTACCGGAAAATCTCACTGACGGAATGTGTATTGATCTAAAAATATTATGCCCCATGTTTTCAGCTTTTTTGTCTTTATTTTATAATGTAAATAGTTCACTGAAAAATGTATTTCATTCTAATCTAAGAAATCTAAGAAACAGACTTCTTAGAAATATGTTGAACTCTAAGTCCGTAGTAGTTAGTCTTAAATTTTTAATTATTGATTGTCGTATTTTTCTAATAGAGTAAAGTAATTTTTTGACGCCAATACTGGTTTTTGATTGGATGAAGACAAATCTCTTCTTTCTACAGCAGAAATGATAATATTTCTGAAGTCTTGTGCATCATCTACGTACACAGAGCATTGTAGTGAATATTGCACTCACGTGATTGAAATTTGTGTCATTATTTTAGAAGACATATATTTCTAAAAATCCAAAAACAATTTTTAGAAATATAATCACTAATTCATTTGCATTATTTTATGTACCTAGCTTTCTGCAAATTAATATATAAAAAGGTTGTTTCTTATCGAATTCTCAAAGACTAGCGTGTTTGGAAAGTGGTATTAATAATACATATGTGTATATATTTCATGTGTTTATATACCCAATAATATATTATGTGTATATATATATATATATTTAAATGATAAAATTTCAGATAAAATTGGGTAATATTTTTATTTTATGGCGAATGACTGCAGGTTTATGAAAATATTTAAGAAATCGAATCTTTTTATTTAACTTTAGTAGGAAATTCATATGAATAGAAAAACTAAAGTAAGAATAATAAAGATTATTTTAGATTAATAATAAAAGTAATTCTAAGTAAAATTTTTTACAAAAATATTCTGATTAAAAAAGTTTCCAATCTAACATGTATATTTGAATTTAAAGATTTTTAATTTAAAGAAAAAAAACAGTATGTGAATCCTCTAACATTATTCATTACATGTTATTCATTAAAATAATCCAAACAGATTTTGATTTAAGATAATAGTATTAAATTTTTTGGCATATAATGTAAACTAATTATATTTAAAAAATATAAAAAATTATATTTCAAACAAAACAAATTAAAAAATATATTTAAACATAAATCTAATAGTAATACTGAAGTATCAATGTTTTATATAACATTGATAACTAAGTAATTCACATTTATATGTTCTTCCTCTGATTACATAAATAGAAGCATAATCACGAATGTAACATTTTAATCGACTTAGTTATAATTATTCTTTTTGTTAAAAAATCTTAAAATAAAAAATGACCATTTTACGAAGAAAAATGTCATGTGTTTTACACCATTAATATATATACATAAATAAGTATATATAATTGTTTTCTGATTAGTTTTTTTAATACATTTTAAATTAATTTGGACAAAATTACGTATATGTAAAGTAAAAATAAATTATTTTATCTAAATAAACGTTTAGACCATATTTTATTATTCATTCATGGTTTACTTGCGCTATATTTTTCTTTACAATAAATTAATAAATTAATATATCAAAATATTGTTTACAATTTTTAAGTAACGTCACATTCCTTCCTATTAAATGTGTTCCAATTAAATATACACCTAATATATTGTACAGAAAGAATACTTCAGTTTTGTAAATGGGACAATTGTTTTTGTGTATTGTTATGTATTGTATTTTTATTGTAAACGTTAGTGAGAAAATTGAAAATGTGTTTAGCACCAAACAATCAAACTGTCATACTTTAAGAAAATTATTTTGTGTGATGCTTTTGTTCATATGTTAAATATACTGATCAATTGCCATTTCTGTATTCAAAATATAAAAAGATGATACAGAATATAATTGAAGGAAAACTAAAGATAGAAAAAATCATTTATGGTAATGTAATTAGAGATATTTAAAAATGGTTTCTTAATTATTAATATAATATTTTTCTAATCTATAAATAAGGCGAAATTGTGATTTTTTCTAAAACTAAAACAGTTCCATATTATATCAGAATATAAAAATAATATTATAATTTTCTTAGAAAAATAATATTTCAAACAAAACAAATTAAAAAAATATTTAAACGTAAATCTAAGAGTAATACTGAAGTAAGAAATGTTACTCTGTAAATATATTGCAATGTGTAAAATAAATATCTAAACATATTTTCATTTTATTCACTGAATATATCTTGGCGAGTATTATAAGTAAATATTTTAAGAGTATTACAACAATTAATAATATAATATCGGTATATATGTATTAGTATTAGAAAAATAATAGAATCACAATTCTACTTTAAAGTAACTTTTAGAAAATGCCAATACAAAATGATATTATTTAAATATTAATTAAACGTCTGTTGTATATATATTTAAAAATAACTCGTTAATTTATAAATATTTACGATGACATTCAAAACAAGCATTTTGTAAAATAGTAATTTTAGACAAGTATTAAAATAATAAAGGTATGAACGTTCTTTGGAAGAGTGGAATAATTCGTGTCTTACATAGCGATGTTTTGCACTGTTACATAAATCCATTTAAACAGAATTGTTATTTTTTGACATTTAGGATTCGATATGTTTGAAGAGATGATATTACAGTTTAGTCGTTGATCATCTTTTTTATTTATGGAGTCCGTTTCTCTATTTCATATCTTGTTTAGAATGTAAACGATTTACTTGAAGGCTTGAAATTTTGTTTGAAGGATCATAGTCTTATATCACACAGAGAAAATTAATTTTCTTAACAAATAATATCTGTATGTCCGCTAATATGGTGTATAATTTGACTAGTTAACTTTATAATTATAATTGTAATGTATCCATATAATGAAACCTCCACGTTGTATCTATATTTATTGGTTTAACCCCATTAAAATCAATATAGTGGTCACAAATTTATAAAGGAAAATTTTTGTATATCAATTTTATAGTTCAACTATTTTACAATATAAAAAAGCATAATAATTTATATGTTGAATAAAAAATGTATATATGTCAATTCTTTCATAATATTTTTATTTTGTCTTATTTATGATGCGATTTGCTTTCTTATCCTAATCTTCTTTCTCTTTTATCTTAATACAACTAACAGTTCCGCGAACTCATGCGCCTTCTCTTCATGATGCTGGAGCGGATCGATAAAGGACGCTGGGGCCAACTGAAGAACGAACAGCCCGACTATGCCGCCTCGTCCAATGAAAACACTTCATCTTCTCAGTCGAGGTAACATTATTGCAGTTTGTGCTCTCCTTTTGACTTACTACTGTTATTTTTATTCGTAGTATATTATTTTTATAGCAAATAAAATAAACTGGGATCACGCATATCACCATTATAAGTAAAATTCTTATTTAAAAATTCTATTTAACTTCAATCTGTTTCTTTTATAAACGTCTAACATTAATTATGATTATTTAATTGTGTATTGCAGTTTAATAATATTTTTGAAATATTGAAGTCCCGTTTATTATATAAGTGAAACTTTTTCATCGAAAATATATTTATAACACGTATTAAATAATTATTTATGATTATAAATTAAATTTGTTATATTCAAAATATTCGAAATAGATAAACATTAAAAAAATCGAAAACTAATTTTTCTCTGTGTTTCTTTCTCTATTATATTTCTTTCGCTTTCTAAACATCGATTGGCTATCTAAAAAAAATGCCAATTTGAAGATATATAATTGAGGTCAGAATATAAATCCTGTCTAGATTTTTAATTATCGCGATAAAAAATACTATTAAATTTTTTTTATTGATATGGTTTTAAATACAATTTCTACAAATTTATATGTAAATGAGTTTGCATATATACTTCATTTTTTGAATTGATATATGTTGACCACAATCGCAAAATGCACAATATTTTCAATAAAAATATTTTTAGATTTCTATTCTATATATATTTCTATTGATTAATTTCTATGATACTATTACAAGAATACATATATATCTATATATGTACATATATAAATCTTTTACATATAACATATTCCATTTGAACCTTTTTATGTGAAAGAACATAGGATTTATACCTGTTAATAGGATGTATCGTTAGTTGTTAAAGAACTAATGCCAAAAACGCTTTTCAAGTTTGACTTAAACATACTTATAAAACAGAACAATGCTCTTGGTTGTTTTCTTATGATGTATTTTGTTATTATAGGTAGATGTCAAGAGAGTCATGTTTAAACACGCAAAAATCGTATATTGTAAAATATTACAGAACGATTCGCATTGTATATTATGTATTTATAAAAGTCAAATGTTAAAATAAATAAATATGACTCTATTTTCCCTGAAAAATAAATATTTAAATACAATTCTTGAAATGCATTTATTTCTGAAGGTTTATGATCATGCCCCATATTTCAAATATTTATAATGAACAGACGCAGACTCTTCTGAGGCCAGATGTATAGCAAACTTTAGAGTTACTTAAGATTCTGAGAACAGTAACATATATCACAGTGTGCATTGAGAGAAGCTCATGATCCGTCTCTTTGATTATCTCTCCATTTAGTCTTGACTTAGATCCCAGCGTTTGCCAAACAAATCTTAGATAGGGGCAACGTTGCGAGAGATAACACGGAACAGTTTCTGTTCATGCAGACTTACATGCAATCCTTTCAAACTCTCAAAGTTTCTTGTTCCCTTGGACTTAATGAGATTTTTGTTATTGCTTGAGAGTTTCTGTGCTATTTCTTGGTGTTATCCTCTTTATAAACACGATTTCCATTCATTATCATTGGCTTTTGGTAAGTACCTGTGATTTATGCGAAACATTTTGGGAACTTATATGTTTAGCAAGCTTCTTTATATGTATATGAGTAGAGTTTGAAAAGTCTAAATCTTCAATTTAGAAATATACTTAGCCTGACTTAGTATGACAGGGATTTTGTGAATTTTGGTTAAAATAGTATTCATTTGTGAAAGAACGGTCTAATTTCAGATTACCAATAAATACCAATTTACGTCATATATACAATTAGACTTATTTTTTAACCAAATTTAGTTTTTTTTTCAATGTTTCTTATCGTATTTACTTTCGATAAATATGCAATGTTTAGTGTAAAATATTTTGTTAATGTTTTATTTCTTTGAAGATTAAATATTAAATTAAAAGCAATTTTTATAGATTAATTGGTTGATTTTTACGTTGTGAAAAATATTATCTGAAGTAATAATGGTATAGAGTCTTATCAACGATTAAATATCATACAATATAGGTAAATAGCCATTATCAAGTAAGTCATAAAGCTAACGGTTAGTTCATGTTTCAATAAGGAGTGATTAAAGTACTTACATTATATTATATAAATTATATTCAATTTTTTGGTAACACTTTGAAAATTTTCTTTGATACTGTTTTATTTTTACATTACGATGAATATCGCTATATAGATTTAATAATATTAATCATTTTTTATTTAATAAATATAATTCCAGAATAAATTAAATGTTTCCAGGTATATTTTTTTAAATAGTGTTAAAAATGTATTTAATATATACTTTAAAATTATTTTGTATAAAGTTATGATATAATTAGGATATAATATGGGTTTTGAAATTACTATCTATGAATTATAGCATCTAAACTTATGCATTTGACTTACATGTAAATAATAGTGAGTACTATTCTGTTATGTATGTGTGATATTTGTAGATGAGTAAACTTTAGTTATACAAATCTTAATATAAGTACGTTTTCATTGTTATAAACGTTTTTAATTACATCTTTTTCTAAAAATAATCAATACCCTTCTGAAAGTAAACATTGCATGACTTAGCAATGACTATATGATATAATAATATTTCAATTTCAAGCAAAATAAAATAAAATCGAGCTATTAATATGAAAAATGATTTTTTGAAGTAGATTTTTTTTAAACAGATTAACTGTGACATTATTATTAATATGTTTTTGTAAAATATTCAATAAACTTGTATTTTGCTTATTCTAGGTAATTTTATGTTTACTTTCCAGTAATCCAAACAGGACGTATGGCGAAAGTCCACAATGCTGTAACCAAGCAGGAGTCAGTAACGAGATGACGTCATCATTGTCCAAAGTTCAAAATGGTTAGTAATTATGTTTATTTGATTTCTACATTCTCCATGCAAGTAAACTTTTTGTAAATTGTGAATATATAAGACAAACACTCACTTGATTTAGTGTCACACTGCTCAATGGAAAAAGATGTAAAATGCTGATAATATGAAAATCGAAATTGTGTTTTATGAGATAAATATTTTAAAATAGAATATTATATTATATAAAAACAAGTGATATATTAATAATTATTATACCTCTAGCGTGAATATTATTCATTTGAATAATATAGTATACCTACTAGTTGGTCCATATCAATACTAAAATTATTTACTTTATATACATAATTATATATATGTATATATATTTTGTTAAGACCAAACAAATGACATATACATGCTTTATCAACTAAGCGTTTAAAAATAGTTGTAAGTTTTCGATATAGTGTTACACATGTTTTAGAAAATACTTAAACAAAAATAATTTTCTTGGATTATTTTATGCATCTTAAATATGTATTTTTAAGGGATTAATTTTAAATAATTACCCATTAATAAACGTGCTGATAAATATTAAATTAATTTTAAAATTAATTTATTGGTAAAAAAATTAAATTAGAACACTGCAATTAAATACATTGTCCTTAAATTTTGTTTAACTATTATAATATTATAATATTATTAAACTATTATTAATTCTAATACGAAACAAATACTTGAATTAGATATTGAATATATATTTTAAAAATATAACTGCATTTAACTATATAAAACAAAGATACTGCTAACAAAAATATTTTTTATTTTCGGTAAATAAGCAAGAAACCGAGAAATCCAGGACTTAAAATATTTTGCATCATAAGTTTAATCGCTAATATTTCGTTGTATAATGTTGTAATAATGCTATATAACTATAATACACGTTATAAAATGTGTCTTCCATATAAAAACAAAATTCTACAGGATATTACCTTTCACTCGCACAAATAAAGATATCTTTCTAAATGATAGATGCATATCATAGCGATATAGAGGTAACATTGAAATGACGATGGAAAGCTTGGTTTTTTGAGTCGATTTGGGAATAATTCAAACACCTGAAGTACCCAACATCATGCCATAATAAAAGAAAAGCAAAGAAAAAAAGAAGATAATAGAGACAATTGAAGACTGGACGCGCCACAATGAGAGCCTGAACTGCTATCTTCCGAGGCATTCTCCCCACCTCCACTTCACTCCGCCGGAATAGGGCACAACTTCACACTTGAGATATCTTTCATGGCTTCTCTACTCGACTGTAGCTGTGCGGTTGAGACAGTCGCCATTCTATTGGGACATATTTAATTTCAATATATGGATATTATGTTATTATGTTATTAGTGCATAAATGTTTCTTTCAACCTCAAAGATATCCACCCAACTTCTTAATTATGGCATATATACTGCATGCGGAGCATATAAGTAAGATGTGCATTTATCTAATGTGTCTGTTTTTCACATATTTTAGATATAGAGTCATCCTCGTCTTCGTATTCTAGAAAATCAATATTTGTTGTTTCTTTTTATCCGATTCTTCATGTTTGCTTAACTTTCTGTACTCTAACAAGCGTAATTATTTCAATAATGGCCTGTGTAATGTAGATACATATACTTATATATCTTATGAGCCCGTGTATTAAACATATTCTCTAATTAATTATCTGCATATGAAAATAAGAGGAAACTTTGAGGACTGCGCTTAAAATACAAAAAAACCTTTCCTCGCTAATATGAAAATTTATTCTCTCTGTGTGTTCTGTGTAATGCCTTGATATGTCCCTCCCTTTTAGGGGCGGGGGTGTCAAAATGATGCTAACAAAACAATAGGACCTGCAGATGTATTTCAGAATAATAGTATCCCTTAAACATCCTTAAATTGTTGAGGTAGTGTCCCTCTTCTCTGCACTTTCCATTATAGTCCACTATCAGTTTTGACTGGCTTGTTTTCACATGCAAACTTCTTATTAAGACGATTTGGTGAACTATTTGAATGTACTTTTATCGCAAAAATCTTTAACATGTTTGTCTCATAACTATTTGGACCTGCTCTAATGTTACACATTCTTAAACCATTGTATAAAATGTTGAACAAATCATATTTAATATATAATAACGTTCAGACAAATATAACAAGATAGTTAAGGACTTAAGATTTAATTTCATTTACTTTTGTAAATATTCATAAGTTTCACGCGAGTTATATTCCATATACTCGATTTTTTAAGAGTTTTCAAATATGCACTTAGTAGTATTATACACACTTATCTATCTATTGCATAATATACAAAAATTGTATATGGTAAATTTTTAAAATCTATTCTACAATTAAACATTAAATATAATAAAAATGAAAACAAATTTTGTTGAATAACAAATTCTATACTGTTTTTGAAATTATTAAAATTAATTTGATATTTCTAATCAACATTTAAATGATAATATAGCTTTCTAACATTTCAAGCTCTAGTTTTATGTGTATTTGATGTTTATGCAATATATCGCTGAATTTACATATATAACAATAAATGGCCTGTTTCTTTTATATAACTATAACTTTCTTCATCTGTTTTTCTAAATATTTGTGCTAAAGCAAATCTATTAATAACGTTATAATATTAGTGTATATCTGTAAAGAAATTTCAACTTTAATGTGAATGTTAGGGATTACACTAAAAATTAATATTTCAGTCTTAAATATTTAATTGGGTAGTTTTGTTATAAAATTGCACAACATATTAATTAAAAAGAAAATATTCATTTAATTGTTATGAAAAAATTTTAATCGATATATAAAGTTGTCAGAAAAATTGATTTTTAATTGCAATACCTGTAGCAGTAAAATATTATTATGTTTATGGTCTTCAGAATACTAAAATTTCATAATAGTAATTCATTCGACTGTGGCTTACCTTTTGCCGATTGACTTTGATGGCAATACTAAAACCACAAAATTTGAAAGTTTTCAAAACTATCTTTCGTGACAATAGTATTGGTCGTCCTTTACCACTAGACTGTGTACACACTAGTCACTACACTCTCAGATGTCAATCACTAACTAATAACTAAATGCTTATCTACACTGAATGCGTACGGCGCCACGAGACAATGTGTCAAAAAAGTTAAATATGTCGTATCAAAACTTATGGAGCTATTTTAATCGATAATGGTGGGGCGCTGCATGTCGAAATCCTCAATTGTTCAACTTTTGACGCTCCATGTCATAGAGCACGCATACATAAATCATTTATGGTCATCGGAAATAATGAAAAACTAACTTCTTATAAAATATTCACTTCCTGTAATTATATTTATCAATGTATATTTTTTATCTGCTGATTATATTTACAAGTATTAATAAACGATTTTTAGTGTAGTTTTAATTGTTTATTCGTATTTCTTCTTTATTTTGATATAATTTCATCCACTTAACATTATCAACCAAAGTTTCGTAAGTAATTTAGGTATGTATACACACACTGCATTGCAATATTAGATTATAATATGTTCTGGAAAAATTGTATTACCACCTAATTAATATACTCAACCAAGCTACTTTAAAATGTATTGAACATATTTTTATTTTTGTTAAAAAGGTGTAACAGTATATCTAAATCAAATATGCATAGAAAAGTTCTTCAAATGAAGAACTATGTATGTAAATTGAAATTTACAATTACACCGCATATTTAAACAACCAAATAGCATAATATACATATGTATCTATTTTTTGTTTTATATTTTCACTATATAACACTTTATGAATATTATGCAATATACGATATTCACTAAATTCTAAAAAGAATCGAAACCCTTATATTTTGCTTATATATAAGATAAATATACAACATAATATATTTTTTATTATACTGGTATCTTGAGAGGCTTATGAAAATGTGTACCTATTAATACTGTTAATACTATTAATACTATTAATAAAAATGTGTACCTAATGTACCTAGAATATTAATGGTATATTAGTGTCAGGTGGTATCACCATCTGCTTCAATAACAGCTCTTATCCTTCTAGGTATAGGCAAACATGGTTGTTAATAAACTCCTGGGCAATGGCATTCTATGAAAATATTAAACTCTCTATATATAAACTAATATTTTAGTTTCTAAATGCCTGAGATTCTTGGGTTTCTTATCTTAACCTTCTTAATAAGGTATTCTTGGATTTTGGGGATCATGGAATATCGTCAATGCCGTTATCAGCACAGAATTATGGGACAATCGCTGAAAGATGAGAGTGCATTATCGTTCTGTAATTTCCAAAGATACTAGGCAAGTGGTTATCGTCAAGGAATCGTATAATCTTACCATAGTAATTTTGGCCATTGACAGTTTGGTTTAACACCTGAAGATCTGAACAATCATCCTGTCAAATTGCACCTTAAACGTTATGTACAGATCCTCCATCCCCCTGGACAGATCTTCTAACTAGATTTTGTCGATAACATTCACCACTTATCCTCCATATTCTTATGCTTCCATCGTTTACGAGAATTCCATGCGACACGATTAAATCGGTTGATAGTACAGAAAACATGATTCTGGTATCTCTGATATCGATGAATTCGGTTCTGTAGTAAAAGAAATGGTTTGAGAGGAGAGCGGTATTGCCTGTATCCAGCAGTGTTCCGACGCCTTGTTATAGCATTGCGAAACATTCCTCCCTCCCCCAATTTAATATGGGACATAGGAAATCTATTAAATCGTCCAGTTTTAAGAAACCGAATATAAGAAGATTATTTAACCTTGGCATATTGTTTCACAAGGCCTACCTGTAAACTATTTTCTTTCAACAGTTGTATCCGTTATTCGTTTCTAACAATTTGGTCAGTCATTGCATTGTTGTATAAGATGATACCTTGGTTTATTACTTCCTTCGCCGAGGAAACAATAGAGATGTCTCAACAAGTTCGACATGTGACATTCGTCGCTCTGAAATTGCCTGGATGGCTCCAATTTATTGAAGTTATTTACACATTTAATTTTCATAATTGTTTTTATGTAGTATGGATAGTTTATTAATTTAATCTACTTTTTTCGCTTTTCAAATTTTGCCATAAATCAGACTAAATTTATCTACAGACCATATTAAGTCGCCCTAATGTTCACCTAACACTTTTAAAAAAGCCCTTGATTTGCAAATTAAACAAAAATTAAATTAGAAAAGAAAAGAAAAGGATAAAAAGACTATCGCCGTGTACTTTGCCATTAGTATGTTATCAAATGGTCCATTTTGGATATTTAGAAAGCTAAATAAACATCTAAATATACATATATACACATACCTACCATTTAGGACAATCTAAATACTCATTTATTATAATGACGGATATTCACAGGTATATTAGGCATCTTTTAACGCACTTAAATTAAACATTTTATGTGTAGTAATGAATGGTTGTGCATATTCGAATATAGCATTTATTGAATTTTTAAGATAGACGAGTTTGTAACCTATTGCCAATATTTATTTATGTATACATATATATACGTTGAACATTATATATTATAATATAATGTTATTCTTTGCAAATTTATTTGCAAATTTGCAAAACATTAATTAAATAAATGTTAAACACAGCTAATAATAATTATTCCTTATTTGATATTTAAATACGATATGTTTTGTTAATGTTAGTGTTAGTGTTAAAGAACATTCTTTATTTATTGCTCTTTGCAAATAATTTAATAAAACTATATAATTAGCACAAATTTTTAGTCAATACGTATAGAATATGCTAAGAAAAATCGGCTTAATGTCTTAATCGGTTTGGATAATAAATTCAGTTTATTGGAGAAAATTATTTTTGTGGCGATGAATTATTAGTTTAACTTCCGAACATATCTGATTATTAATATCAAAAGAAACAGAATTCATGCTAACAATATTAATATAATTAATTGAAGCAAATATAAAATTAGATATAGTTATAATTAGTAAGAAAACATGGCTCTACTTAAAGCTATAAAATATGTTTTATGTTTTCAGGTATTAATTGCAGACTAGATTATTTATTTCAGTAATTCCTAAAGCTCAGTATAACAGATAAAGCATATTTATTTAGTTTACGTTATAAAGCATATAATTACTTTTACACGATTTCTTAATTGTCTAAGAATTTCTACATATAAATATACAAGTATTTGATTTAATTATATATATATTTCTTTATTTTTTGCATGTGGTATAAAATTACGCATTTCCTATTTCTATAAGATTTTGAATTTCAAAACAGCTATTTATAAATTATAATATATTTTTTAATTAAATAACATTAAAATAACATTAAAAGTTCTGATTTTATATAACATATAATATATATATATATAGATACAATTTTATTCGAGTGCTTGATTATAAATGTTGGCTAATTTATGGTAACATTATTTCATTAATGCTTATAAGTCAGAAGTAATATGACTTCGAGATCATTATCCTTTGAAACATATGACTACTGACATGAGACGTTTCATTTTCATGGTCTTTGTTATTAAACGACAAATCAATCTGTGTGCTACAATGCCTACTTCCTGTTTGTCTACGAAAACGCTCGTATGATCTTCGTATTAAACAATATATATGGCTAAAGTCAAAGATAAAGGTCAGATAAGTATATTTCTTATCCAATTCAATAGTTGAGTCAATTCCTACTTTATACGATTTATATTGCTATAGCTATAGGTCGTTCGTTGTGTATCGTTAACTGAATACAAAAGGTATGCTACAATAATAACATATAGGTGATTATTATCAGTATAGGTAATTAGTGAAATAGTATAGCCAATATATTTTATCTGAAATTTAAAAATTACTAATTAAAGGTAAACAAAAGATTCCATGTGTGCAAAAAATATTCGAAGGTGTGCGTGATAAATATTAAAAATGCAACAACAAGCCACTACGAAGATTTGAGTTTTCATAATGAAATTAAATATTAATTGTTCTTTAACGAAATAATTTTTTTTGCAAAATAAGAAATGTTACTAACAAAATTACTACCTTTTTTATGATATTGTGATGAAATAATAAGTGCTTCTATATAGTTAGTTTTAGTGATGGAAAATATAATTAATACAGGTTTATAGACTCAGTTAAAAAGGAGACATTATGCATTCCTAAATAGTTTGTGTCTGCACTATATCTGTTGATATAGCTGATATTTGATAATTACAGCTGACATTTTAGGAGTAATATTACCTTATTCCTGATGAAAAAGTTGTATATTTAAAAGATTATCAAAAATTACAATAATTTGTATCGAGTGTTTTAAAAGGATTTATTTTAATGTATTATTTTAAACAGAAGTTAGTTAGTCATAGTCATTGTTTTATTTATATATATTCTAGCATATTATTCCTTTCTAGACCATACTAGCTATAATTCAATCAGATTGCACAACTTTACGGGTTATTGAGCAAATTCTTGTAAGCAAATATAATAATATATTCATTTTAAAAAGTTCTGAGCAATTTTGTATATTTCTTACATAAATTGTTGTATTAAAGATAAGTTATAGACGTTACCAATTCAACACACTCTTGTGACAATTATATCTCACATTTTTGAATATTTTTCTTCTGTTAATATGGTATGTATGTAACCCCCATGACTCATCGTTAGATAAAACAAAAGCAAAAAAGAATAATTTGATAAGATTTTTTTTTGTTTTTATATCCGTCTTTTCAGCTATAAAATTCTTTTTGAAAGGAGAACGAACGATTTACTATAAGTTAAAGAATACTATAAATTATTTGAGTCTATAAAATGTAACACTTATTTGTATATTTTTTTCACTATGAATTATAAAACTTTTGAAAAGAGAAAATTTTACTATTAATCTCTATGCAAAACTCTTCCATTGTATAATATGTGATATTAACTAGAAATTACCTCCAACAACATAGATCTGAATTTATATTACACTGCCGAACATTTTGAAACTTTATATTCTTCTTTTCTAAATTAAAATTATGTTTACACTAAATAAAACCAAATAATAACAAATCTAAACTCAAGTTAATATGTTCACTTTTTTTATATCACGATTTTAATAAATCATTAAATGTCTTTTAATATGAAAATGTACATATTTTATGGTATATATGTACATACAATCAATATAAAATGTTACAATACCATTTTCTCCATTTACATTATAACAACATGTTAAATAATTTTGAAATATGTATACATAAAAGAGTGAAGTATTATTTATGATATTATATTCTTTATTATGATATTTCCGCCATGGAAACCCACAAACATTGGTAAGCAGGATGCAAACACAGTGATAGACACAAAATTACTTTGTAATAATTTACTTCATGATCATTATAAAATAAAACAATTCTCGCGTGATTTTTTATGCAAGCCTATTTCTTGGAAGTTAGTTAACCCAGCTAATTTACATATTGTGCAGTGATACCCGCGAAGACAGCGCGGCGTTGGCAGAAGACGCACAGCAATCCCTCCTTCAACCTGATGATGGTCAATAGTCTCGTTAACAGTTCCGCTAGTGGAGCTGGAGGCTCCTGCACATCACCCAATGATGTGGGGGGTGTTGCTGGTGGGAACATCTGTTCTGTGTCCTCATCGGCGGTGAATTCGTCCAGCAGTGGGGCACATTCACAGAGCATTGTGAGTTACTTGTGATTCTTTCAATATTCAAAGAGTATTGTTGATTTGATAATATTTAAAATGCGTTAACTTCTTTTTATCTGCACTTTGCACTTTGCTGTTTATTAGTTTTAAATAGAATAACACTATTCCAGTAAAACAACAACTCAAATTACTTTTTGTTTATTATTATATGTATTTGTATAATAATTCTTTTGTATAGTTTAAACTGCAGATTTTAGCACAATGTTTAAAACGTTAAAACTAATTTTTGTATTTGCTTACTTTAAAATAGTTACTAGATTTTAACCATTGAAACATTTGAATTACAATGTATTATACATTTTTACATTATTGATATTTTTCTATCTAGAGAAATATTTATGAGTCAACCGAAATCTTAAATTATTTTTCCCTAAATAGATTTTATAATTGTATATTTGCAACATGTTTGCTTTTCTTTGTTTTCTTATTTCTTGTGTTCCTTTCAGTTTGATAAATAAAACATTAATCTTATCAAAATTTAACGTATTAAAATTAACAAAAATGTATATTTCTTATTTGTGTAGATATCTCTTGAGAATAAAGTAACAATTTAAGCTCGGTTAATTAAACAGATGGGTCTTCAGGAATGATTCTGTACAATTTATCAGAAAAAGCGAAATAATAAAGCTGTATATCAAAATACCGGTTATTATTTTTATGTAATCTAATAAAGGAAGTAAATAAACGTTTTGTGATTTTAAGAATCACACACAAAATAAAAAAAAATGTGCACATATTGCTTCTATTAAATCAATTTTTGAAAATTATATTCCAAACTGATTTTATAACTTTTTGAAATACAAAAAAAATTATTAATAGTGTTGTTGTTACAATGTATTGTGTATTGGAATTCTGTGATGTGATGTGTATATTTCTTTTTGTAAATTCAATTAAAAAAAAGGAATTCCTAGAAAATAAATTATTAATTTTGAAATTTCAAAGTATTAGATACAAACATGGCTATATACCCAATGATTAACTACAAGGACAGAATAAATGTTTTGCCAATTTTGTTCTATATTGTCAGAAAAGAGTTTCGACCTTAAAATCATCAATATCGTTTACCAAAGTCATAATTAATCTCAGCCATCAAAGAATATGATTTATAATAAAACATAAGAATTTAATATAATCTACTATAATATTCGAAACTTATTTATATAGATATAATTATTTTATCATAAAGTTTATTTAACTACTACGAGTATATATTTTTTACACAAAGTTAAATATTAATTAGATATTTTTTAAATGTTTAAGTGTTCCATCTCTGCGTATTTAATCTATATTTAAGTGTATTTATGTAATAATATTGCTTGAAATTAATTCAAAAGGAATGTTGGAAATCTCAGCATTCTAACCCTGTACCTACAACACCCAACGAACTTTTAAAGCCAATACTGAAGTGGACTTCACTCATTGCTCTCCTGAAATGTTGACACAGGCTCCGTTTTTTTCAGGGATAATTACTACCTCAATATTTACTTTAATTATTATTTACCTACGGAACAATATTGCAACTACAGCAGCTAGTCAGGTGCTCAGTCACCTAATTGCAACGTATGTAGGAACTTGAGAAACAAATTTACTGCTTGACATAGAAAATCCATTTAAGGAAAGACAACAGCCTATAATGGAAAGTGCTTTGGTTATATCAATACCGTCGGTCATTTGATGTAATGTCCTCCATACAGGTCTATGTCTTTAAACTTTTCTGTAGATTTTACTATTTTTCTAGAAACAATTCAGTATTACATATATTTATACTATAAAGAAAGAGCGATAAGAAAAGAAAACATTATCTTTTATGTGGTAATATGAATTATAAGAAACGTGATATTAACTATATGTGCATAAATTCGCTTTGTATACATTTTAAAAATATCAGAGCAATATTGATTATTTGAATAAAATTAAATAATATTTTTTGTTTTATTCGTTATGCGCTATAAAATTTATTGAATTATATTTCACATGATCTACCTATATTGGGTCTCGTTACAAAAAGTTTAGTAACCTTTTAAAGTCATATTTACTGGCATTGTCATTTTAATGATACGAATTTATCTGTATTACTTTAGATGAAAAAAAATTAAACTTCGAAACCTAAAACCAAGAGAAAATGATTTTACCCACAATATTGGATAAATTTTATAATGACTTATAAACACTATTTGCTTTATATTACTTGAAAATGACTTGAAAATGACTTGAAAATGACTTGAAAAGACTTGAAAATGAGATTAATATCTTATAATTTAATAAGTCAGATATTTATGACATAAATAATCAATACTCTTAAATCGTCGTATTCTCTATTTGGCTAAAATATTAAACGATACTTGTAATCATATTATATTTCTATTGTCAATATATGTTTTGATAACTACCATAAATCAAGGCTTTTTAATTGTGTGATGTTTTGAAAATGTTTTAACATAAGACAAAATGAATCGCTAAATAAAATTATGGAAAATATAAGAATGCACCAAATAGTTGTTGATGATATTTATTTTCTTTATTCTTTTTTCCGTTCATGCTTCTATACTTAGCCTTAAGGGGAGGTATATAATGGCAACGCGTGTTATTTCTCCCCATTTGTATTTTAATAATACGCATTGGCGTCTTATAGAAACCCACGTAGACTACATTTGTATTCCAAATGTAAAAATAATTATTTTGTTTATATCTATTTTATATGGTTTTGTCAAGTTATCTATGTTTAGTTTAGTTTCTTATGTTTGATTACACTACTTGTAAATATATATTTACATGTTGTGCAATTAAACATGAGAACTAAACTAAATAATATTCTATTTTTTAAATCACTATATTTAGAAAGATACTTAAGTAAAATTTAAAACATGAATCAGTTGATAGATATGTGATACATTTTCAAGTTTGAATTATACGATAGCGTTTTTAGTAATATTAAAAACGAATCTTTAGAAATTTTATATATAGATGAATATTATCTTGTTATTTCTCTGTGATACTACCTATATGTTGATATAAAATTGAATTTATATTGTGTTGAATATTTAAATCACAATGCGAATAATTGTGCATGTTTTTTACTCAAAGACAAAGATAATATTTTCATGATTAATTAATTAGTTTCAAAGAAATAAGATTAGATATTCTAATATAGATCTATTTAATTAAGGATTAAATATTAGTATGTTTTATTATTTTCTAATTAGTCCATAATCATATAGTTACTTAGTTAATTAATCTATGTGTATAAATATTTCAATAGTTTTATTTCATAATTTTTGTAATTTTATTGACATCATTTTTAAAATACATATATATTTTCAATAATCTTTATAATTTTAATATTTATTACTATAGTTTTTGCCCATAAATAGTAATAAATAAGTTTGAATAAATTTCGTATTTAAGGTTTAAAGGTAATTTCAATTTCTACGCGCAGAAAATTATCACAAAGAGATCAAGAGATAGAGTAAAGGGGGTAGGTAATACACATTTTTAAACATAGATTATTATCAGCAGCTGAAACTAAAGAATAGATACCCTTTGTTTGAAAGAGTTCATGTTTTCGAGTTTATAGTAAACAAACAGAAGTAGGTACTTCATGAACGAATCACACAGAAAGCTAGTCGAAGGATAATAAGCGCTCAGCGCTCTATAATATCATAATCTGATTAATTTGTTAAAATTGATGTTGAAGAAGACATATTTAAGATTGAAAAATAAACAACTAAGCGAAATTTTAATATAATTGCTTTTAGAAAATATAGATTATAAATAGCTCTTAGAAAATAAAACACAGTCCTGTTATTAAGTATGATTGAAAATTGTTCAAAACATTTTCATACATAACAACATATTCAATATAGTCTGACGCAATGCATACAGACTGTTAAAAAACTTGTATAAAAATACATAATAAAGCTATAATACTTTTGTTATCTTTTTCTGCCCCATTTTTGCAATCTCGCATAAATAACGATAAGACATTTGAGAAAAGCCGTACAAGAACAAAAATAGTATTACATGAGAGAATTCATCAGAATAAAAATGCAATTTCGAAAACTTGAAATCTATTAACGCCAAAAAACCGACATGAAGAGAAGAATAAAATCCGAAGATGGCATGTTATGGTCATTGGAATATATCTGTTCATGTTATGGTCATTGGAATATATCTGTCTATGTTATGGTCATTGGAATATATCTCTTAAAAATCACCTTCGTTCCCAATTGAAACTACATACATGTCAAAATTATGAAGTTAAGATTATTAGCGTATACATGCGCACTATATTTTATTTGTAAAATGGATATCATATTATGCGATAATCACTTGTTATTTAACTTGATATGTTGTGATATGCAACCACAAAAGAATAGTTTATAGACAAATAATTTTTGTTATTTCAATAACAAGTAAAAACAAATATAGAAGGGAAAAATAATTTTTTATGCTTTATCTCTGTAGTCCTCTTAGAGATTTCACTAAGAAATAGAAGTATAGCAACTGCGTATTCCTCGATACCTAAATAACGCGACCGAACCCGCAACCACCTTTCACAGGACGAGAAGGGCGGATCTCTGAACGTCCCATGTCAGGCAGGTCGACGACACAGTCATGGCTCAGTGGTGACCAGTGGTGGGGGTAGCGGTAACGGCGGTGGTGGACAGGCGGGCTCCAACACGCCGGGTATCATGATCACTGCGAGCGTGTGTGAGGGACCGTTCTTTTCACCACCGGCCAATTCTGGACGCACTTCCTCGCGGCGACCTTCCATGACAATCCTTGAACCAGGGAGTATGCTTCCCATCAAGCCACAAATGGTTTCTGTGAGTTGAAACTTGAAGTTACTAGACAGTATGTTACATGCAATATTGACAAATAGGCTTTCTACTTACGAATTATATTCAAATATAGCAATTTAAAAGTATTATAAAATTCTAAGGAATAAAATATGTATTTAACTTACTATTTTTTTGTAATTCTGACTAGTTGTAATATTAAATCTATACTTCAGATGTTATATATTACAAATAGTTGGTTTGTGTCCACTGATGAGGACTTGTTATACCTCGAGCTTACAACAGTCCCTCTTAGGATTTTGATCGTTTGTTGAGGTTTTATATGGGAATCATTTATATGTAATTGTGTTATATTGACATAGATTGACGGCTTTCTATATTATAAATTTATATCCAAGAAAATAGATTTTTGTTGATTATGTATGCTTCTCAATATAATATATAATATCCACTGACATACGTGTACTTATCAATTAATAACGTGTGTAATATTTATTAATCTAAATATTGGTCTCAAAAATAGCATAAAAATTATGTTCAAGTAATGCAATTTTGTTTAATCATTTTTTTTTTAAAGAAATTTTGTTTTATATACATTTATGAAATACATTCATAGGCTTTTTCTAATATGATCAATAATTTCTCCTTGTTAACCCTACAGGGTCCAAATGACGAGCTTACAGTAGTACCCGTTGTTCGTAGGTCCAGCTTCAACGCCCTCAGTGACACAGTTGTAAGAATTTAATTATTTTCCGCCCATTCATGCTCTTACTTAACATCTATTTTCTGACATTTGCCTTTTCTTTTATATTTACCATTTCAGATGGGCTTGTTTTCGTCAAACAAGACTTAGGTGTTTTGGCCCGAACGTGAATCATACCTTATTTCTACGCAGTTACAAGTAATAAATAAACATCTATATATTTATGAACAATCAACTCAACTTTTCCTTTATAACTGATATACATTTCAGTTTTGCAACAAAGGCCATGTGCCCCGTTTGCCACATTATATCATAGTCGTTCACAGAGTTTACTCTCGTTAACCATATCATTGCATTAATCACATTCCATATTGCGAATCATACATGATATATATTCTACTTTCTACGTCATCTTAAAACTACCTATTATAAATTTTTAAAACCTACTCTTACGCGAATTTTCCTTTAACCCTATCCACACCGAGCTTGTTTGAGCTTCAACATGGCGGGGGAGGGCTGATTATGCTAAGCCCAATAATTGTTAAGCATCCTAAGGGAATAAAGTTGTCATTTTTGAATGAATTAAAGGTATATGTTTTGTAGAATATTCTTCAATTTTTGCGAGAAAACTTTCTCTACTGTACTTTATTTATATGCAACTAAACAGTACCCGAATCAGAATTTTATAGCTTTCAAGAGAGATAAGCATTAAGCACATATTAATGAATGTAATATGTTCTACACATTTTGGAGTGCAAATTGGTATTGTCAACCCCATTGTATGTACAAAATAGTTAATATAGGCCTATAACATTGGCATAACTTTATTTTGGGGGAGATGACGGAAGCTGTGCTCGTATTACTCGATTTGTATGATAGCAAAATACCGGAGGCAGGATCTTAAAGGGCCCACATCTGGATGAATAGGGTTAAATGAGGGATTCACGTCAGTTAAAGGATAAAATGACCGTTAATATATACAAGAAATCAACTCAAATACATACATATTTAACATATTCTTTACATTTTGCAGTGAATATATGTATTTTATACATTTAACGTTAAACATTAAAAACCCTATTATTTTTCTTGATATTTTAAGCTAAATACATTGCATGATTGCATTTAGATATTTTAATGCATTTCGATAATACGCAATTGACATGCACAGTCTATATCTAATTTGAAACTTCTCATTCGACTCTCGTTTTATTTGATTAATAAGAGATTATTTTATTAAGTCGTTATGTATTACATATTAAATAGTAATTTAAAAATTATGAAAAATATTTATAAAATCTTTGTTGTAGATAACAGCTGTTTTAAAAATCTAAAATCTAAAATGTCACTTATATCGCTTTATTTGATTATATGTGAATTAAATTATGAATCAATTATGAATATATTGATTTAATATATCAATTCAATAATAACTTTTACAACTTGGAATCACAACACGAAAATGTAAATTTTTCAAAGATACACCCGCATTCCTGAATTATTTTCTAATACAGTCTGTACTATTCTACTTTTTAAGGTATTTTCATTGATGAAAATATCATTGAATTTATCTGTAGGTACTTATAAACTTATTGTAATGAATTTAAAAATAGCCTTAATATATTTAGTTATAATAGATTCTAAAAATAAGGTTTTATATGTTAATAATGTCTTTGTTAAATGATCGGATATGCTCCGTTGATTAAAAATCAAATAATTTCTTCGAAATCAATTATGTACACCCGCCATATTAGATACTTTCTAATTGTGCTTCAAATGTTTTGATCGAGATATATCCTTGTGGTCGTTAGTATATTTCTACTGTGATATGGATATACATTATGTGTGTCTATTAAAAAAAATCAAACATTTTTTTCGAAAATTATCTGTGATATCTAAAGTGAAATCTAAAAGTTGCAAAAAGCACCCACATTTTTATCACATCGAATTTACACGAATGCATCATAGATGAAATTAATGATAATTTTATATTTTATACTATTTCTGTTTCATTATAACACTTAATGATAGACTATCTAAAGTAGTTTCTATCTGTACATACATTTATAAAGATACTACATATAATATCGCTATATCTGCAATATAGAGTATAACTTGATCTGTAGTACAACTATATACCTATCATAGTGTATAATTATATATACTGTATCTATGTATTTAATAATATTATTAGTATAAATAAATAATAGTATTCATAATATCCCTTATAATATATATATATACATACCTACCTTTGAATGAGCCATATGAACAGGACAATATGATCTTACATATTAGCTCGAACTATTGGCTCCAAATCAACCTATCATTGTTGTTTTGCTGTGTTATTCACGATATTCTTCCTTTATATAGGTGTGTGTATTTCATTAGGTATATTCTTATCTCTATTTTATTTGCCTTGATGATACACCTACAAAATATAGATATACTGCTTTCTTCTTCTTTACCTGTATAATATCTGATCTTTTTCCATAATATGTTAATTGACCATACCTCTACGAGTATACTTAACCCTAATACAGAAACAATATACATGATAGATAAGTATCCTTTGTGGAAGTGATTGGTATCAATTCGTTACATTACATTACATTACATATTATCATGCAATGTAATGGTTTTATCTTTCACATTGTAAATAAAACCTATGACACGCAAATCACCATAATTAGAGTGGAATAGTTCACAATACCTACCGATGTAATTCAATAACTATCCTAATTTTGTAAATATTAGTTCAATAAAATGTATTTGAATTCAACAACAATTCTTTTTGAAGATTGGAGAAAATTAAACTTCTAGTGATGAAAAATGATCGTTTATATATTTTTGTTTCTAATGTGAATAAGAAAGTAAACCAATTGTATATTTGGTTAATTCGTAAATAGGCATTTACATTGTAATATGGAAAAACGTATATTATTATAGTTTATATTTTAAACTTAAAACAGTATTTGTGATTTTAATATCAAATTAGTACTATCACATTTTAAATTATAATGTTATTATTTTTAGAGTTAAGAAGGTGTCATATATTATATACCTAAATAATTAGGATTTCTATGATTTTATAATCTACAGAAGTATCACGGTTTTTTAATTCTCACGAAAGCAGTGATATGTTAAAAACTATATGTTACAGTGAAATGTTTAGAATGTTTGTTAAATAATAACAAACGAATCTAGGAAAAATAATCTAGAGATCATCTTCAAGTAATCAATTTTTGAACTGCCGATTTTCTTATTCATCTAACTAGAGGAATGAACGAGTAATTACGTACCTCATTTCTGATGTATGTATTCCTTTTTTGCATGTACAAAGAGATTGCGAATACGTTTCGTGTCTTTATGCATGTACCAAGTCAGGTATTCTCTTCAATGACGGCAGAGTTCCCAAAAAGATGAAATAATTACTCTGAACGCAGTATAGTTCTTTATTTGTATTAGATACAATTATTATTTAATGTGAAATGTACAAGATTATATCAGAATCAAATGGAGAAATATTATTTTCCTCATTCTTCGTTAAAAATGTAATACTTAAACGAAACGAAACCTATGATTATAGTATCGCTACTATACAAATATAATAGATCAGATAGTCATGAACCGGTAGTAGATTCGATTTTTTATTGTTTTAGAAGTGTACATACAGAAACATTGTACTTTAATTAAATATTATTTTCTTTTGTATAATTGTTTTATAAAAAAACTAAAACATTCATTTTTCTGATGACGTCTAGCATATTTACATAAAAGTTTTCATGATGTATATTCAATTATTATTATTATTAAAGTAAAGTAAAATATATTGAATTATTTGTCTGTCTAATGTGACCCCTGACAAAAACTGATCAAGTTAACAAAGTCTGAAAATAAATAGGCTATTTTTATTCAAATAAACATGTAATATATACCAACCTATATTATAGTAAAACTACAGTAGTGGAGTATAAATAAATTATACTCTAATATTATTAGGGGATGCTTACATTGCTCATAATATAAGAAATGATATGTACATATAAAAATGTGGGGATTGTTTTTTTCTGCGCAGCAGACAATATAATTAGCTTAACATGCATTTATTAGTTTCATTAACTACACTGTAACATTACTAATCAATACTAGTACAGTAAATAAATATCACTAAAACAATAAAATAAAATAAATAAATAAATAAGCATTACAGGCATATAAAAATTCATTATATTATGTATGAGAGTCCATTCAATACTATCCTATGTACAAGTTCATACATTCATGTATAATATGTATATAAAATCAGCAATTGTGTATTGTTTAACATGTTATGACTTCGAATGAAATTGAATGGTAGGGATCTGATGAATATTAATGAAGCCTTTACCTGCTGAAGTTTTGTTAGAATATCTCAAATTATGATACTTTATGTAATAATATTAGTATGTAAATTTAATGTATTAAATATTTTAATATATATAAATTTGATAGTTTTTATATATTTTACGCATAAATCGAGCGCATATCTTAAATTGTAACCAAACAACTTCCCTAAAATAACGCTTTTATTTATTAAATTAATTTTACAAAATGTACTCTTTATTACTAAAATAGTTTTATTGAATTAGCGATAATAAAATCTCGAATAATGAAGTGGATGTGTTACTCACTTATACATAATATTTACAAAGTATCGAAATGAAAAGAAAGATAACTTATTAAAAAAAGACAATTTAACAATATCTAAAATAATAGACCAAGATAAAAGTAGTAAAACACAATATTTTACAAAATTAAAATAGTTTTAAAACTAGATGTTATATAATACAACAGCCTTTTATACTATATGACTTGCTGTGACACTGTGTGTTGGCTTTATCGTTAAGAGTGATTTAAACATTAAAGAACCAGAGTAGTTCTAGGTCCAAACCAACGGTACGTTAGTATGGAGTACTTCCCAGCTGATATCTTCACTCATTAGAGAGGTCCTTTATAGCAGCCGTCAAGCGTGCTACCTTGGCCTCCGTCCCTCTCTTAACCCGATCTGTCTCGGCCAACACCTCTCTCATCTCCGCTTCGACCGTTCGCACCCGCGCCCTCGCCTCGGTCATCTGCCGCTCCCCGGCCGCTCTTGCCGCCGCCACGGCCGCCTCTCTGGCCTGCCGTGCAGCCGCAACCTCAGCCAGGGCCGCGGCTAGCTCCGACTGGGCCTGGTCACGTGCCAAGGTCAACTGCTCGGCCCTCTCTTCCCACTGGCTCTTCATCTCTTCGACTTGGCCCTCCAGACGACTGATCACTTCAGCTTTCTCCCTCCATTTGCGAGTCAGTTGTCTGTAATAATTATCATGGGCCAGATGTACTTAGAAACTCCTAGAATCACTATTAACAATTAGTATATGAAATAAAAGCTTTTTGATCATTTGGTCAAAGGCGATGGGTCAGTGTTGATCGGAGTTAATTTGCTCGTATGACGTTTGAATTATCGATTGAACTGTTTATTATATTTTATGAAAGTAAGTTTTAGCCTGATGAGTTAAGATTGTAATGTTTCGGGGATTGTTAATTGAATATGTTTTATAATATTTAATTGGAATAATAAAGTTGGAATGGATAAGTAGTTGAAAATATTTTAAATTATTGTATTAGTAGAATGAATTATTAAAGAGAATAGTACTCGTACCCGTATTTGTATATAAATTGTATTAAATAATCTACTTAATAATAAATTTTATAAAAATGTATTAAATAATCTACTTATAATGTTATTATATATTATTTTATTTATATAATAAATAATATACAACAAACTATCCAAATGAAGATCCTGAAATTATTGAATTTATAATCGTCCTAAAAGTTTATGATTGCCTAAAATATTTGTTCTATGTTAAGAAATACTGTAACCGCAACTATTATCATTTTTTCAAAAGTTGGTTAAAAGTCACATAAGAATCTGAATCTCAAGATTCTGATTTATGTACAATGAACGTCCGAGTTTTAAGCTAAATTTATACTATATAATCAAACGATGCAATTGGAAAATATACTCATTTATAACATACACAAAATCGTAGGATAACCTTCATTTGGACTAGAATTAAAATCTTGCAACTTCCAATCATTTTTCAAATCAATATTAAATAAGCACATAGTGAGCCAGATAACTACCTAACTTACTACTTTGAAATGATTAATTAAAATAATTACTAATTATAGGATGGAAAGTATCCTAAAGAATCTAAAGATATACATTTATATAAACCTATCTATAAATTTCTTTCGCATACATTTTTGTGAAAATAACAGCATAGTATAATATGGTTACTCAAAAATACTTTCATATTGTCTACAATTAATGAATTAGTGCCCAAAATTATGCTTTCCACAAAATACTAAGATAATGTATTAAACAATAATTTGAAACCATGAATTATAAACGTAAATTTTCTAGAAAAATAATTAAAAATATATGCACAATTAAAAGTAGAATTATCTACTTAAAACAAGATGTTCAATTAACCGTCAAAAAGAGTAAGAATAAAGCTTACTCATGTGAAGTCTGTGATTGTTCCAACTTGTCCTCAAGATCGAGAACCTGATCTTTGAGTTCTTCCTTGCGCTTATTCAGGTTTGTCACCTTCTCCTGAAAGAGGATAAGAGAATAACTCCAAGGTGTATATGAGCTGCTTTGAAATGAGGTTGGATTAGTGCAAATACCGACATTCAGTCGAAACTAAGATACTATTAGCGTCAATTTTAAGCATTTAAGAGCTATCGTATTTGTTACATTCATTTAAACATGGTATAGTATATCGCCATAATAGTTTATTTCACAGAACTAAGTTATCCTAAAAAGAGATTCTACATATTTTACAGTAAAACGCAATAAATTAATTAATTATACTTTGTCAGTGAATTTTCCATATATTACGCATAACGGGTGGTTTTCCGGACCTCACCTGTAAATTCTTGGAGACAACCCTCTCCTCTCGTAACAGCGTCTCAATCTCAGCTTGGGTCTTAAGAGCGTCCTCCTGTACACGTCGGATCTCCTTGTCTTTCTCGGAGAGGCCCTGTGCATAGTGTAGGCGTGGTGGAGGGAGGGATGGAGGGATGAGCAAAGGAACAGCACCAATTGGTGTGTAACTCTAAGTACGGCTTAGAGGGGATTACAGTAATTCTTTTAATAAATAGGTGCTATAAAAGTAAGCACCAGGATACATTTGGATACTATCCTTAGCAAATGAATAACTAAGAATAAAATACTCCCTAAGTTTTGAAATGCTGTTTCTGGTTAAGCTGTGTTTTTTTTTCAGGAAGAGTTTAATGTTTGTTTAATAATGAAAAATACACAGATATTTGGTAATATTACATCGAAAATGCATTGAAGCATAACAACACACTACATTTATTAAGACAAAAACATTACTTCATGAAATACATGGCATTATCATATATTTGATGTATTTGCATTTGTTTATATCCTTTTTTGAACAATAATTAAAATTATTTTAAGCAAATTAAATTGAAAGTAATAAAGTCTAATAATAGTACTACAATAACACAAATTATCGTTTATTTTACAAAAACTCTATTTCTTAAAAAATATTTGTGTTAGTATAATTGACTTATTTGTATAATAGGACATACAATTATATTATAAGACAATACAAGTAATTCGAAGAACATTTGAATGTCTTCACGTAATATGAAACACTTATGGATATGATATGTCCATATATATAATGTAATTTGTACTATAATAAATTGGATGAATAAAAACGATATATTACATTTATAAAAATGAATTAAAACAAACAATAAAAAACAATAATCCAAATACACACTAAACAATTATAAGTAAAATAATTTATCCAAAAAATAATCAAACAAATAATTCAAACAAGTATTCATAATTATTCATTTCGTCGTGTTCAAATCATTTTTATCTTTAATCTTAAATGTTTTTTTTAAATGCCATAAAATGCCCTTTGTCACTAAAATAAATAGTGAATATACTAAAAAGGTTGTTAACAATTTTCTTCAATTTGTACATTTTTCCGATTAATAGTATTTTCGAATGCCAACTTCCTATTTCTAAATAGATCTGATTATAACCTCACATACAAATGCGATCTAATCAGCTGGCAAGTCAAAAAGGAATCAATAAACTCCATTAAACAAATTTGTTTTGTTTTAGACTGTTTTGTTATAAATTAATTTGACCTTTTCTTTGAATATTCTATTGGCTCAAGGTTATACTTATCTATTTATAACAATTTAAAACAAAACAGCTATAATTATATACAATAAACCAATTTGTAATAACATTTCGAATATGTTAATTAATTCAAAATAAAATTACAGCAAACATTTATATATGCGATTTCGTTTTCGGTAATTTTATAGTTTATGTAAGTCTATATGCGGGAATTCATAATGCATATAGTATTTGAACGGCTAACTTCAAATTCCTAGTATATCTATACATAATATGGAATGGATTCAGAAATCCTAAAACAAATTAATTTTCGTAATGAAATAATTGCCATAATTTTCGTGATGAATGAATGAATCTTTAGAGAATTCCTTTTATTTGATTTCCAGATTTAAAGACTAATGGAATAACTTTATTGTTGAAATACACAAATATTTAAAAGCAAGGAGAACATTGTTTCCCATATCAAAGCAAAACAGTAAACTTTTTTTCTTACATTAAACAGTTATAGAAATATAGAATATTTAAATACCAAACATAGGTGTAAATAAATAAATTGTATTAACTATAAAATTCAAAAACAAATTCAAACTTATAGAGAACGTCCCACACACCGTTTTCCGATAATCGTTTGGAAGGTTTAAAATAATAATTTAGCATAATATAAATACATCTGAATGTATCCAACAATTTTGTGAAACCTTTTCGCTAAAACAGCTATTAAAAGAAAAAAGTCTTCATTCAAATTTCAAAAGAAAAAATTATTATTTTATTTTTTTGTTTGATTCTTTTTTAAATTGATGAAGACAACTTGAAGAAAGAATCAAAAGTTGTTGAGACACTCACCTCCTTGAGTTTGCGAATAGTTTCTGTCTGATCTTCTATCAGTTTCGTCTTTATTTTAACTGTGTCCGTCTCACCCTGCAAATGGTGGCAAGAAGTTTAGTAAAACTAAATAAGTAAATACTCGCCAGGCACTATTCTACTTTCAAAGAATACTATAGTGACTAAAAGCATAGTGGCTAGCTATTAGATTCTAACTACTAATTAGGTCCAATAATGGAAAATTATAAAATAATGAAGATTGCACAATAGTTGATTTATTTAGTTCAATATAACTATAGTTAAAATAAAACAAGTTAAAAGTGCTACGAAAAAATATATTTTTTGTTCCATAAATGTTTAATAAAACTATATTTAATATAGTTCATTAATTATATACAGGGGTGCCCATACGTCGCATTACCTCCAACACATGATAATACATTGGCAACATTTGCATCGAAACAGTTTTAATTAATCAACGCATAATAATGAATTAAAGTGCAGTCCTTCAGCATCAAAACACATTTGGGTTCTTTTGGACAGATTGTCTGGCGCAACTTCTTATCGTTGTTTAAAGGTCGCACATAATTTTATGATTCTTTGTCTCAGCGTTGGTGTTCAAACAGCTTGACAGCAACCCCATTCCTTGAGGCTACCCCACATTGAGTGAGGTTTAACGATCATGGAAACCATTCCATAGTTCCTCTCCTGCCTATTCACATATTGAAGCTACACCACATTGAGTGAGGTCCGGTGATCATGGAGACCATTCACCTACCTATCCGCATCTTGAGGCTACTCCACATTGAGTGAGGTCCGGTGATCATGGAGACCATTCACCTACCTATCCGCATCTTGAGGCTACCCCACATTGAGTGAGGTCCGGTGATCATGGAGACCATTCACCTACCTATCCGCATCTTGAGACTACCCCACATTGAGTGAGGTCCGGTGATCATGGAGACCATTCACCTACCTATCCGCATCTTGAGGC
>JAYRBW010108803.1:0-18471 GCA_036023295.1 Invenusta paracnida
TTTCGTTTTGATTGAATGACTTATTTAAATTTTATTGAAAATGGATTTTTATTAATAATATACTACTCAACACTTTTTATGGGAATGAAGTAGTATGTTACCTTAAATCAGGAAGGCAATTTTTTTAAGGCATTTTTATAATTAAATTCGAAATCTACATCGTTAAATTACCTTGTTTGTAAAGTTTGATAGATGTATACATTCAAATGCGCTAAGTGAACTCTCTTGGTATTATTACTCTATGCTGACGAGCTTTATACAACATTGAATCACATTTGGACAGAATTAATAGAAAATGTGAATTATAGAGGAAGTTTAATTAGTTCAATGGTTCACCGTGTCCAATCTCTCCATGATTCCCAAGGAGGCTACAATAAATATTGATTATGAAAATTGACAGTAATCTTTTGAGATATTTGCAGATATTAATTGTATCTTGTACATTGTTTTTGTATAAAAATATACAATATTGAATATTAAACATGTAAAAAAACATGAATATAAAACTGCATTACTTCATATTAAACATGCTATTTTTTTATAATTGATAAACGGGTACAATAATTTTGCCACGAATGTATATATAATATATACTTACGTATATAATTATAACTAAAAAAGATGTGTGATGTAAATTGAACATTTATGTAGAATTAAAAAAATAGAACAAACTTAAAAAATACTATTTTAACCGATTTTAAGATTTCAAAAACATCTTAGTCTTTTTTAGATAATTTGTGTAAACTACATACATTTTCTATTTGTTTGGTCTATATTGTATATATACCCCTTTTACGAAATATTCACTTACATCTGACAAGTTTAAATCTTGCATAAGTTTTATATAAGTAATACAATTTTAAATATATTTTGTTTAGCAACTGATAGTTATTATTCATAAGAAGTTTAAACGGAGGCAAAATAGGAATTTATCCTTGAACGGATTTCTAAATGAACCCCCTTCTCTGCACAATAGAGTGAGCAAACATCCTCAAAACCTCGTGGAACTGGGCACAAGTATGCAGCTCTTGGAGCGTCTGCAGGAGGAACTGCCGGACATAGAGGCCAAGTTCTCGCCTCTCTTCGAACAGTTCGCTATCCTGGAGAAGTACGAGGTCCAGTACTCAGAGGAGGTCGACACCAAATTTAAACACCTCGATACCAACTGGGCTGGATTCCAGAACACACTTACGGAGGCTGAACAAGTGAGCTCTACTCTGACTACAGATTTTCAAATATATTTTGTTATATTGAAATCGCGTTTTAAACTGTTGTTGGTAGTATAGACTTGTTTAAAATAATATTGGCATATACACTAGTATTATATATTTTGAATACCAATATTATATAAAATATCAATATTTTATTATCAGTACTCGACCAATTATAACGGATGAAGTTGTTTTTAAGTTATGTATTATATTTGTTTCAAAAACTGTATTGCTGCGTGATGTTTTCTTAGAATTTTAAACATTATTTTATGAAAACTTTCAAGTAATATTTAGTAGTTTTAAAACATTATGCAGATTGAATAACATTTAATATGGTATTTAACTATAATGATAAATCTTCTGTGCTGACAGGGATATAAGAAAAACGGAACTATTATTAAGAAATATAGGAACAACCGGCATTTGATCACCGCGTACAACAGTGAAATATTTACTGATTTTAATGGAGGAGTATCTAACAGTTTATTGCAATTTCTTATTTCTTATATTACCATAATAATTATAATTATATAGTTTTTAGAAATAGAAATATTGTTTATATTGTTATAATGTTAAACATTTAAATACTAACTGCTAAAAAAGTTATTTTTTATACTTTTAAAAATATATTATACCACTTTTATTTTATTTTATATTAATTTACAACAATTTTAAATTATACTTTGAATGTCATGTCTAAAACTAATCTTTTTCGAAATTTTTTTCTCTAATTTATGTTAATTTGTAACCATGTATATGTAATCATTGTTGCAATATTTACTACAGATGATTAAACGCCATAAAGAGAAGTTCAAGACCGGTTTGCTCACCCAATCGGAAGATTTCAAGAAACAGGTAAACAACCTGTTGACTGATTTCACAGCCAACGGCCCATTTGGGGCTTCCATTCCCACTGGAGAAGCACTGGAGAGCATTGCAGCAGTGCGTGCCCAGCTGGAGCAGTTGAAGCAGCAGGAGCAGGAACTACGACATGGTCTCAACCTTTTCAAGATCGAACAGCCGCCCTCCAAGGAGATTGCCGCACTCGAGAAGGTAGATAATTCTGAGTAGACATAGCTAAGCATGTTGTAATTGGAATGGAAAGTAATTTTAGGGTTATATATCAGATAGCGCGTTGGGTTGTTCGAGCCCTGGCTAATGTTTTCCGTTTTCTATGGATTTCATTTCGATAGGAAAAAATATATAATTAACATCTGACAGTTTTTTTAATGCATTATATTCTCATTAATTTCAAAATATTTGTCAGTTGAATAAGTTTTAAATTGAGTAATTGAGTAATGATTATAGAAACCAATATTTTATAGTTTGAAAATATTGTATAAATAATTTTTTGTAAAGTATATTGTACTTGCGTTTCTAAAGTTAATACTTTTTTATTTCAAAAGTTATTGGCTTTTGGAATTTCTTAAGAGTAAAATATAGGTGAAATCAAGTATTCAAGTCTGCCAGTTGTATACGTAATAAACGGAGGTATATATTTTTATAATACAAAAGGAATTATTCTTTATATATATGAATTTATGTCATATTGCAAATGTTACTGATTATTAAACAAACATAGCTATACATAATTTATATCGTTTAACATGTACAATTTGTTTTTAGTGGTAATAAAATATATTGATACTTTATATATTTATGATTATCTTTTTAAATCATTTCATCAACTCGTACTGATAAAAATAAATTTCATACTAGATCACTGTTTGTGAGAAACAAAATTGTTAATAAGACATTTTATTTATTAATTTAAGTATCAATTAAGCGTTTGTAATTTTTCAGCAAGCTCTTATTTTTTAAAATGTAATCATTTTCAATATTAATTCTTTATTTATATATCTTTCTTCTTTTACCTGGGGTTCTTTTTGCACTCCCTCGATCAATATGCGCATACATCGCCTTATTTATAAAAATCAATAAACAAACAACCATTCAAAAGCAATTCCGACTCCGAGATGCCTACTTATTCCCGCCAGCGCCACCATCAGTACGGGTCTCAACATCTCAACTTATGCCGACAGACTCTGTAACCTCCCTAGCTGCAAATGGTGCCACTCAAACTGGTATAACACTGAGTACCTCATTTTATCTCAAAGAAGTAAATGACGAAGAAGGGTCCAAAGAAAAACCAAATCCGGACATCCTCAACTCAAAGGACACTCCACAAGCAAACAGTTGCAGTGCATCGGCATCATTTGTTTCTGTTTCAAAACGAATCATTCAGGAAAAACAACAGAATCAGCACCAACAATCAAGTAGTGTAGGTATAATCAACAGTAGCTACAAGACAGGGACGATCTCGAAGGCATCTTTCCTACTCCAACAAATGAGTGGCATTGTTATGACAGCAATTTCAGCCAAATACCAGCAGTACCAAGTACTCCCTGGTTGGAGTAAGCCGGACACATGGCCACCAGAGCTGGATGCATATGAGGAGATCATAGAAACTCTGGACATGGATCCAATGCCCTCGCAACTACCCATTCTTCCAGTAAACATGGGCAAAATCATTAATGTGCCTTGCAATCTACATGTCACTTCTGGTTCTCCTTGGTGTGTGTGTGTGTCACTGTTTTTTTCACTCTGATTACGATTTACGTTCGTTCTCTTTCTTTCTCTCTGCGCTCTTTTCACTGTAGTTTTACTTTTTATATGTTTTTAATTTACAATCAATACTGTTTTGAATTTTATTTATCTATTGTAGTAAATTTTTACTTTCGTTCTGGGTATATATAGCATTAGATATAACGTTCAGTCACTTGAAACTATATATTAACTGTAGTCCCTTCTTGTTTTTAGAACTATTTTAATTAAAGATTATTTAATACAAATATCTATAATATTATTAGATTGTTTATTTAACAACGTGTGATTTGAAAAATCAATATCGATTATTTGAGCCAAATAAGCCTTTGTTTTTTTCTATTTGTTTAATTTAACTTTATACATGAAACCTAAAACCTTACGACTTTAAAAATTGACTGGTCATTCAAAATAAATTCTACCCTTGTGCAGATGTTTCATGGAAATATGCTGACTATAAGTTTTAGAGTTATTCGATTTTAAAAGAAACAATTACCATTGGTTACCATTTTAATGAAACTCACCTCAAATTTTGTGAATTGAAGATGCCTTGTCACCTAAAATAAGTTGACCACTTTGAAGGAATTAAGCATGATGTTAAAGAACATGCAATTTTCATATACTTATATTATTAGTGAATTTTTCTCAACTATTTTGCTTAAAGTTTATTTTAGCTTGTTTATATTTGTATGAATGATTATGTTCTACTTAACTACTGTATTACAAACTTTGTTCAATACTACACAATAACTTCGCAGATTACAAATATTTAATTTATTAATGCATATTTTTAATGTAATATTTTTTAAATACATCGATTAAAAGATGACGAAATTTCAACTAATTAGCATTTAAATTTACACTTAAATTTACTTCACTTATCTTATATGTATAAGTATAAGAAATAAATTGATATATATATTTTTTTAATTACATGTCGTTGTATATCTTTATACTATTATTTATTATTTACTATTTTATCTACAAATTTTGACTGTTATAAGCATTATATATAATACAGTGTTTTTCTTATTATTATGAAACTTAAACTATTGTAACTTGTATGTATTATTACAAATGACTTATTATTAGAAATATTCTATTATACTTTATCTACATAAATTTTGTATATAACTTTATTATTCGTTTTATTTTCACAGAGTGAAAGTGTTTTGATTTGTGTGTTACGCTCGTTACCATTGTTTTTTATGCATACGATGATTACTGTTTAGTCATCAAATAATCGTTCACGCCCTCTTTCCTCTGTGTTTCAGGATCTCGAGTTAATCGAAGCGATCTGGCAGCTCAACTCGGATTGGGAAGAGAACTGGGAGAAATGGAAGTCGGGCAGTTTCAAGGGCCTGCAGACCTCCGAGATGGAGAATATGGCCAACTCATCATTCCGAAAACTCGCCAAATTCTCTCGAGATCTCAAAGTGAGCTATAAACAATATATTATTATACATTGGAAGCATAATTCTTTGTTAATTCAATACGAATATGTATTTATCAATCTATTTATTTTGTAATAGTAAGGATATCATATGAATATGAATAATGATAACAATACTAATTTTAAAAGTATTATTATTATCTGAAAGCATTAGGCATTTTAGAGTACTCACAATTGTACTTACAATTTATTTACAGCTTTTTATACAATTCTTTTATTCAGAATTGTCTACGTAAATACCTAATATGTACGAATGCTACATTATGTCTGTATGAACATTTTTATAGCTTGGTTTATCTTAAAAGTTAAATATTTTTGTTATACTTACAAATATATGCTGTTTATTTACTGTTATACACGTAAGTTTTTTTGTAGATTATATATAGATATTAATGACGAAGAATTTATTTTATAGATTATATCGAAGTAATGTATTTTCAATGTTCGTAATTTTTGTTGAGAAAACTTTAAATATTAAGTTATACTGTTTCGAGTTACCATTTTTGTTTTTAGTAAATTATCTGAATCTTTATAAATTTTATGAAATATTCGTAAATACTTTATTTGAAATGATATTATTGTATTTATGAAAATATTGAATATTTGATTTTCGTTTGTATTTGAATATTGTATATTTATCTATTTATCTAAACATACGAGGTATGAATTTTAGCGCATACATTTTCTGATTACTCTACATTTTTTCGGAAATTAGTTTAGCCGTAGTTTTTTTTATTTTACGAAATTTTAAATTACAACATTTCCATTAATTTCTTTCACTTTTTGTCACAGGACAAGAACTGGGAGGTGGTTGAAGTCAGTAAGAATCGTGTTGACCAGTTTCGACGAACGATGCCACTCATTACGGATCTCAAAAACAACGCCATGCGCGATCGACATTGGTTCCAAATTAAGGTGTGTTTTTTTTACCTTTTTTTACCTTTTCAATATATTTAATCTTATAATTATCATTTCTTTGATATATCATTTTAATCTTATAATTATCATTTCTTTGATATATCATTTTAATATTATAATATCAGCTTGTGCTATTTTTAAATTTCATTTTTGGTGTGTTCTATAATATTCATTAATAACTACCACTTTTCATGTAATGTTGTACTCTGAATCTGATCAGTTGTTATGATATCTACATATATTTGTACAGATCTTGTGATCGTTATAAAGGTTTTGCAGATAAATTGACAAATAACTTATACAAAAAATAATTGCTAGTAAAATACCATTTTCTGCTTCATAATGTATATAGGCATTTTTTGTAACTTTATTATTTGTAATTACCTGCTTGTTTTATAAGTTATGTACAATTTAATATATAGTGTATAATTATTCTTATGATATATTGATTTATTTATTTTTCATTTCGTACAGGATGAGAACGTAAAAGAAAATTAAGGGTCTTTTTCTTCTAATTTACTCGCGTTTTTGTTAGATATTGCGGGGTTTTTTGCTCCTATTAATAATGCACATAAACATAAACATCCACATTTATATTATAATCATCCAACTTAAAAAGTATATAATTTAATATTTTATTCATTTGTTGATAAGCTGTTGGAAAAAAATTACAAAAAATCGTAATATGAAACCTTTTTTTTCTTTATATATCTGTAAAAATATTAAATAATCAATATAATATGGCATTTAAAATTTATTTTGAATTTAATTTTAATATGTGTAATATGAAAACTTTTGTTTTTTATCTTTATGTGTGAAGATTTTAAATAATCAATATAATATGGCATTTACAATTTGTAACAAATATCTTTACTTATAATTTTAATTGAACATTTTTCTAAATGTTATCTATACAATGTACATATATCTATGTTATGTACATAAATATATTTAATATATGTTTATCTATCTAATGTATAGTATTATTAATTTTGATAACTATTTGTTAGTATAATGAATTTTCATTATGAATGATTTCATTCGTATTTAATTAATTGTGTATTGTGTATTGTATACACATATACTATATATAATTAATATTATACACGTGTCCATTCATGTTAAATGTTACTTTTTTATTAGAAATAAGTAAATTTCGTTCAAAATTGATAATACTATAATAATGATTCATTCCTCCTTTGTGAACATAGTTTATAATTGTGTATTTTGTTGAATGCTTTTTATACAGTTTGAATATTTCTCTATATTATTGTATATATATTTGGGTACTTAATAGATATTAACCAATTTTTGTTAACGTCTTCTCTATCTTTATCGTGAATATATACATTTTTCTGCATTGCTGCTTGTTCAAATGCTTAATTACAATGTATGACGCAGCTTAAAGGAGTAGTATATATGAATATTTATAATTGAAATATAAATATAAATGCTTCATAAAAGCAGTATTCGAAATAAATTACTCCTGCTGTGAGTTAATGTTCATAGTATGAGTATAAATATAAAGATCACTTTTACTATCATTTCTTCTTTCTTCTCCATTTGCTCCACCTTAAAATTCACGAACCAGACGGAAATAGGGAAACAGTTTGATGAGAACTCGGATGAATTCACTTTGGAAAAGATCATCGAGCTAGGTTTCGACCAGTACGCCGAACTTATCAGTGAGGTGTCCGGAGCTGCCACGAAGGAAATGATAATCGAACAAACACTGGCTAACATGGAGAAGGTCTGGGAGTCTGTAGAGCTGGAATTGTCACCACACAAGGACAAGGGCCACTTCAAGATCCGCTCTACAGAGGAGGTCTTCCAGGCGCTTGAGGACAACCAGGTTGGTTTGACTTTCTGCGTATCTTCTGTCAGTTTGTGAATCTCTCTGTGGCTCTATATAAAGTTTGCATTTCTACATGTCTTTCTGTCTATGTGCACGTCTGTCTCTCTGTTTATTGTTCTGACAATGTGGAAACCTGTCTCTTATCACTTATTGTCTGTCTATCTGTCTAAAATTGTCATTTCTTTTTATCGATCTTTCTTGCATATAAAATGTCTATTTCGACGTCATTACGAAAGATTTTGCATTATTATAGTTAAGACATTATTTATTTATGTAATCGGTTTTAACCAATCAAAATTCTACAGATTTTGCCTTTAATATTTCTAATTTTATCCAATTTTATTTCACTTCCTAATTATTGCATACATTTTTCACAGCTGATACATTTGTCCGATTAAGGTAATATATTTTTCAACACGTTTTGTACATAGTAAAAATCTTTCAAACATAATGTTTGTTTTAAAATTTATAATTTTATATAGGTTTCGCAAATTTAGTAATAAATATAAAATAGTTACATATCAATTTTAACATTATTTCATTAATCGCTTTAAATAAGTGTGATTCACCCTAGTGTAAATCTAAAATATTGTATATATTGTATATTATATATATATTGTATATGTTTATGCTCTCAGTGTATTGTGTGATTGAAAATAAGAGTTTACACCACAGAGTAATGGTTATAATTACTCTATGGTTTACACATTCCACAAACTAAAATGGCTAATATTATTAGATTTTCAAGCATTTGTTTATAGAAAATTATGAAAATGACGTAGGTATATACCAAAATTTGAAAAGAGTTAGCGAATTATATTTTTTTGCAGAGATGTTCTAACAGACCGTGAAAACTGCAATAAAAATAATCTATCAATATGTTTCGCACGATACTCCTTATAGGTCCAACTGTCAACGATGAAGTCTTCGAGATTCGTGAAACCCTTCGAGACCCAAGTGGATCAATGGGAACGCGATCTCTCTCAGATCATGGAGACTGTAGAGATGTTGCTGACAGTACAGCGACAGTGGCTCTATCTGGAGAACATTTTCCTGGGGGAGGACATCAGGAAGCAGCTACCCAAGGAAAGCTCGGAGTTCGATGGAATCAATGTCTCATGGAAGCAGATCATGTCTACCATCAATAAGACCAAGAATGCGCGCATGAGCACCAAAAAACAGGGTTAGAGAACCTTTATTGGGGAATTTTTTAAATCGTTATTGTAACATGTATACTTTACTCAGAGTTCACGTTTATGGGGTTTAATATATGTTTCATTTCATTTTATAATCTATTGCAATTAATTTTATATTAAATACTCTTACTTAATTATTATGCATCATAATAACGTTTGCTTTTTGTATAATTTAAAATTATACATTTTAATTAAAATTTTGCATCTGTGCAATTCTATGAAATCATACAACTTTCATCAAACCTTAAATTTATACTGAAACAATTATATGGATATTTTTTGTTGATATTTTTCTTATATTTTTAAAGACCCCATGTAAGTCTTTTTATTCTCCCACGCACAGGTCTTCTGGACAATTTGAACTCGATGAACTCGAATCTGGAGGAGATTCAGAAGTCCCTAGACATGTATCTGGAGACGAAACGACAGATCTTCCCACGCTTCTATTTCATATCGAACGATGATTTGCTGGAGATCCTGGGTCAGAGCAAAAACCCAGAAGCCGTACAGCCACATCTCAAAAAGTGCTTCGACAATATCAACCTACTCAAGTTGGAAAAAGTGAATAGCTACAAATTTACAATGCCTACTATACATTTACCTAGATATTTATCGACTAGTTTAAAAATTAATGCTGAGTTATTTAAATTTTTTAATTTAAAACTTTAGTAGTGTAATGATTTCATATTTTAGTAATTAATAAGGTACTGATTTGATACGACTATTTTAATATTAGATATTTAGTCGTATATTTTTACTAATTTGGTCATCAGAAAATAGTCCGAATATCAACATGACTAAAACCAGAGAAATTATTTAAAAATGAAGAACAGCGTAATATGAAAGCATCAGCTAATCAAATCTTCAATACTATTATCGATCAAGTAAACAATGCCAAACTCTTATAGGTATACAACATCGAGCAACCTACAGTGTGACCTCCATGTCGAAACAGTAGTCATGAAGGTAACAAATATACTATTTTAACTGAAAATCCTCAAATCTATCGGTATAGAAAAAGAGAAAATATGGTTTTCTACAATAACCTTATCCATTCCATCTTGACATACTGTTTTTGAAACTATCCCAAATTAACCCAAGCAGCTTTTTAAGTTTGAAATAAGAGCGGTCAAATTGATTAGTGTTTACTACAAAGTCACCCCATCGACTTTACGAAGAAAGTATGTCAAAAGATGACAAGGTAGATTAGCATAAAAGAACACTTCTACACAAATTTCTGCCTTAACTTCGAAAAATGGCCACCCAACCCGACAACTGAATTCCCGGGTAACATTCCGTAAAACCATCCGATTAAAAAATTCAATCGTTCGTTTTTATCTTTAAATTCCTTCTCACTATTCGGAATATTCTTTTCTTATTAATTTACTCATCTTATCTATTACTATGTATAACCATTTCATAACTTGTACCCACTATACACCTCTGTTAAATTGTCACCAATATGTTTGTGATAATCAATAAAGTTATTATGTTATTATAGTATTGTCTAATTGTTTTTTTACAACCCAAATTAATACTTGCACTAATCCTCCACAATCTGCAGTATATACTATATTCTTTTCTTCTTTCTTCCTTTCTTAGACGAACTTGTCTGGCTGGGAGGCGCTTACCATGTTCTCCGCGGACGGAGAAGAGGTGGCCTACAAGACAAAGGTGAAGCTAGAGGGTCCAGTGGAGGGCTGGCTGTGCGACGTGGAGCGGGCCATGCGAACGACACTCAGGGAATTGCTCAGAGACTGCCGAGTAGCCCTGAAGAAGGTGGCCAGCAAGAGAGATAAGTGGGTGAAGGATTGGGCCGGCCAGTTGTGCATCACGTCCAGTCAGATCCAGTGGACTGGTGATATCACAAAGGCCCTACAAAATGTGCGTGGCATTTAATGTTTCTCTTTTTCAATGCCTATAACTAATGCTCCAGTTCTAAATATACCGCTAAAGTATTGATTAAAAAATGTGTTAATCTGAAAATGTTTTCTAAATTACCAATACAATGATTTATGCAAATAGATTTGAAAAATATTAAGTTTTAATATTACAAAAATACACATGTTTCAATTTTTAATGATAGGATTTCTAATTTACTTGGATTGATGTTTATCTTTTTATAAATTAATGCTATGTCTTTTGTGTTGCATACAATAATATGAATTAATTGTAAAAACAATCAATGTTTACACTTCTGATTACCTAGATTATTGAATGTAATACTTATTTGTATATATGCATATATGTTTAAAATTATTCAAAGAAAAGTGTATTTTATTCTAAATGAAATTATAATTAACAAATCAATTCGTTTTTGGCATAAAAAATGTTACAATTTTTAAATTTCAAATCTCCTTTTATATAATGTCTATTCTAATTTTCATATTTTCCTGTGCATGTATTTATGTAGTATGTCAATTTGCTTTATACTAATATTAGATGATCTATACAATTTTGTAATGTATTTTAAAAATCTTTCTTTTATTGTATAAAAATTAGCCAAACGTTTTTTCTGAAAAAAATGTCAGTAGCTTATCTGGTTAAAATAAATCATTTGTAGAACATTATTTTATGTTATATAATTTATTCCTTGAAGTATAATATGCTGCTATTTACACTCAATTTTATATACTAACTCTTTTCAAAAATATAATCATAGGATATATTTAGTGTTATTACCTTAGGCAGTATACAAAGTGTCTTAAACTTCCAATATATATTTGCTTTATATCTAACTAATCATATTACATTCAGAATTTAATGGCGTGATATTCGATAGTAGAATAAAGCTCTTTGGTCGAATTATAATATAAATCTAACAGCTATTTACGGACTTCTCAATGTTTGTTCTGACAACTTCTGTACCCACCTAATACTCTTGCTTCTAGGTGGCCCAGCGTCAGGACAAAAAGCCCCTCCGAGTCATGAAGAAGAAACAGGTTATGGTCCTCAGCAAGTTCTCCGAGGCCATTCGAACCAACCTCACCAAGATCCAGAGACTTAAGATTAACGCCCTGGTCGTAATCGAAGTCCACCAGCGGGACATTATCGAAAGACTCTACAAGTCCAGCTGTTTTGATGTCACCGCTTTCGAGTGGTTAAGTCAACTTCGATTCTACTGGGACAAGGTATGTATAAAACGTGTACTACATTAATTATAACTTATTTTTTTCTGAGTTTAGTTTTAATTGATATTGATTTTGATTTTTAAAAAGTATTATAATATTGAATGCATAAGATTGCGACTCTTATTGATTCTGTATGCAGTTTTATATTACTATTCGTCTACCCACAAATGTTTACATAATAATGTTTCTAAAATTCATAGCAATTAAATCCTTTATGCAGTAAAACTGTTTTAGATGCAATGAATTATATATTACAAACAACTTATATGTTAACATTGTATGAATATATGTATATTTGCTCTTAAAATCAATTTAATAAAAATATTTAACACTACTTCTAGTCTACCCATTTTAAATTCATAAAAATAAAACAATTTTATATTGACAAAACTGTACAACCGCGATGCATATGAAATAAATGAGTCAAAAATGTATGTGTAATTACTCTATGATTGAATGTTTACTTAGTTATTTCGGTAGTTAGTCCAATTGAATATAAATAAATTGATTATCTCTTTTTTTCATATTATTATTAAATTATCGAAACATGTGCATTTTACTATTAACAACCCACAGACTTCTATGTATACCTTTTATTTATCTATATTTTATTTATCTATTCTTTTATTAAATATAGAAGTCTGTGTAACAACCATACCAACGTTAATTAAATATATGTAGTATTAAAATAAAATATTAATAGTTAAACTTATTTAGCTGTTGTAGACGTGACGGGACCTAATCGTATATTATATACTTTTTTTTAATTTTGGTCTGATTACATTTTAATCCAATTATATACATATATACTCATATGTATACATACTTATATATATAATTAATTATAAAAATGTGTTTCAAATCATGTATTTTCTATTTGCGGTACATGTGCTATGTCATTATTATCAAACCAATACATTTCTACTAACCGAGAATAGGACATTGATGACTGTCTGATCAAACAAACGAACACCAGCTTCCACTACGGATACGAGTACCTGGGGAACTCGGGCCGTCTGGTCATCACACCACTTACAGATCGTTGCTATGTTACTTTGACGACGGCACTTCACATGTACCGCGGTGGATCACCCAAGGGACCCGCCGGTACCGGAAAGACCGAAACAACGAAGGATTTGGGCAAATCTCTGGGCAACTATGTCATCGTGGTCAACTGTTCCGAAGGTCTTGACTACAAATCTATGGGTCGGATGTTTTCGGGACTCTCACAGACTGGTGCCTGGGGCTGTTTTGATGAGTTCAATCGGTGGGTGATATGGAAGCTCCTAGAAACTAAGAAATTTGAAATTAAAAACTAGCATGTCTAAAATTATAGGATATATTATGATATAGACTACATATCTTTTAAAATCTCCAATAAGCTGCTAAGGTTGAAAACGCTTGTTAATGCACATACATGTATCTTACCATGAGTGAGAGGCTTAGTAATATTGAAATATATGTTATGTTATACTCATATTAATTCAACAGACAAGATTGTTATGATATTATCAATATTACATATTATATAATTATACGTAATATTTATTTTCGAAAAAATCACTTTAACTAATGTTAATTGGTAAATAGTAACACATGATTAGCTTTTCGTTTTATAAGTAGTGTACAGCACAAATGTATAAACTTGCTCTGTGATGTTAAAAATGTATAAATATTTAGCGTTATATACATATAATTAGTATGCCAAACAGTGTTCTTACTATGCTGTCAATAAGTAGTATGTAAATATAACATATACTTATAATAGTATATTATGATTTTTTATTACAGTTCGTAAAAGTATATTATATGCACATAAAGTAAAATAAGTTTCATTTGTTAATTTAATAGAATTATTGTTTTTAATATTTTAATCTAAACAAAGTTTCCTCTCTCCTCAAACAGAATTAATATCGAGGTATTATCCGTCGTCGCCCAGCAAATCCTCGCCATTCTATCGGCCCTCGCCAATGACAAACGCAGCTTCATGTTCGAAGGCCGGATGATCAGTCTAGTCCGATCCTGTGGCATCTTCATCACAATGAACCCGGGCTATGCCGGCCGCACAGAGCTTCCCGACAACTTGAAGTCCATGTTCCGGCCAATTGCTATGGTTACTCCAGACTCCAGTATGATTGCTGAGATTACACTTTTCGCTGAGGGCTTCGGAAGTACCAAGGTAGGCTTGAGGTTGTTAGTGTTTTGTCTGTTCTCATTTAAATTGATTATTTGAAACATTTAGTAGTGCATTATTTATTGATTATAAGGCAGTAATACTACGGATTTTTACTACATTAGTCATACTATTATTATGTATTAAAAATTAATTTGTATATTTATACACTGAAAGTGTGTTTAAATATGTAAAATGTATGTACATCATGAAAATGCTAATTTCATGATTACTTCATGATTTAGAAAATATGATTCACAATAATAAAATCCTTTCATTAAAATACTAAATTGAAAGATATAATATGAAAGTCATCAATTAAATGAATCTAAATCTATACTTTTGCCCAACTATTAGTATGATTAATTTCACGGGTTAATTCTAAAAATGAAATAGACAGGTATATTTTTGGAATAGTTCACAATAGTACCTACATAATCGGTGACATAAATCGATACATTATTGTTTTATATTTGCAACAGACTACCCAATGACTTTCTCTCTTCCAACAGATTTTGGCAAAGAAGGTCTTCACGCTGTACAACCTCTCGGTGCAGCAGCTGAGTAAACAGGACCATTACGACTTTGGCCTCCGTGCTCTGGTCTCCGTGCTCCGTTACGCTGGACGTAAGAAGCGCGCCAATCCCAGCATGCCTGACGAGGAAATCCTTCTGCTCTCCATGAACGACATGAATCTCGCCAAATTGACAGCCGTTGATCTGCCCCTGTTCCGCGGAATCGTCTCAGATCTCTTTCCTGGTGTCGAGGTTCCACCCATCGACTACAGCAAAGTGAGACAGACAAGTTTTTTTATCATTCTATTATCCACAATTGATGCACACATTTCAGACGAAATGGTGCCTTTGTGCTCTAAATCTCGTAATATGTATACGTAAGTGGGGGTTTCTAAAAGAACCATAATTTCAAAATCTCCATTGAAAGATTCGTGTATTTGAAAATGCATATTATTACCAGTGTAGTTCCTGTTTATTAATATTAATTCTTTGTTATTATTTAATATCATAATGTTTTTATTTTACGATTTATTGTTTCAGATGTCCTTTTTATGTTATTTTTTTGGTATTTTATACTTTATAAAATTACAACCACTTAACGCAATGCAAGTAAATGGTTGCTGAGAGTTAAAAATGAATGTTTTTATTTATTATTAAATAAAATTACTAACTGAAAAATAATGAAAAACATAAAGTACTTTTTTCATAATTTTCGTTGAGCTAAGCATCTAATCCATGTTAGATAGTTTACAGAAATAATTAACTAACTATTATTCCAACTACTATTAATAAATATATTCGATAAAATAATATGAAAAATATAAATTTAAGTGAAGTGAAGTAAATAAGTAATTATTCTTATAAAACGTAGATTATAGGACTGTATCATATATTTCTGTATATATATATATATATATATTACGCCACCCTTCTTTTACCCATACTTTTCTATTTATTATGTCATTAACTTTATTTTTAGCTATACATGTGAATATCTTATTAAAATTGACCGAGATAATTATAGTTGATTATTTAATGTATACAACGTAATACTCAAAGAGTCTTCAATGTGCTTTTATAAATTCTGTAAATATGTCTTTTAATGCATGTAATGTATAAACGTTTTACTTTAACCTTCTACTACATATTATAATCCTCTTCTGCTTCATCACAACCAACTTAAATCAGTTCAAAGCCGTTATTGAGTCATGCTGCAAGGACTTCAAGCTCCAACCGATCCCCTTCACCATCACGAAAGTCATCCAGCTCTTCGAGACCCAGAGCTCCCGCCACTCGGTGATGATCGTGGGGAGGACCCTTTCAGCCAAGACGACGACCTGGCGTCTTCTCCAGTCCACACTGACTAAGATGGCCAAGAACGGGGACACGAGTCAGGAGAAGGTCTTGGACTTTCCACTCAACCCCAAGTCCCTTTCGTTGGGAGAGCTTTATGGAGAGTTCGATCTTGGGACAAATGAGTGGACAGATGGTGTCCTCTCCTCCGTCATGAGACACACCTGTTCCGGTGAGTATGACTAGTCTTTGGTGCTGGAAGAATGTGTGGAGTTTATAATAAAAAAGACTTAGCAACACATTAGTCGTACTTAAAAATCTTACATAAACTGTTGAATAGAACAGTTATGTAATTTAGTTGCAAATGTATCACAACATGACGTATAGGTAGATTTTTAATTTTTGGAGATATATAATATATATTATATTTGTATGTCTTAGTAATGTTACTCAAATTTATTGTACTGGCCTATAAGTACATCATTAATTCTTGTATACGACAAAACATATATTTATGACAATCTAAAACTGAATGATTGTGTAGGACTATTCCTTCTATGACTTTTCATCGGTCAGTTATATTTTAAATATGGGCATAGATAGAATGATCTTCCAGCATAAGCTCATATTATATTACAATTTAGTATTACAAAATTCAGTTCTATAACTATTCCTAGAAATATATTTTTTATTTTGTCTACTTAACAAAGTTCTTTTTTTAAATAGTTTTACTATCTGAATTTAATCATTTTTTTCTGTTTAATGTTATACGAAAAATTAAAGTTTAAATAGTAACTTCTTTTAACTTTATGTTCTATAGTTAAATTATGATTACCTAGTTATATCTAAAATATGCTATTGGTGTTTTTATATGCATTATCTATAAATTATTATTATTTACTATCTATATAAAATCATTAATCGATGTTTGGACTAAGATAAAATTAATTATTTTCCTGTACCAGTATAACAGAAAATTCTTCCACTGACAATAAAAGGTATAATATTATTTGTTATGCTTTTTTAATTCAGTTTATTGAAATGTTACAAGTTTGTGGTTTAAAAGTATATATTTATATTTGATGAATTATTATGCAATGCATATACTTATTTATTTACATAATTATTTATTTAATACAAAAATAATACTTAAAATATTACAAATTCTGCATGATTATTTCTTAATAAAATACCGATTTCAATAATCGTATTATTTTTTCCAATGAAGTATACTGGCTTTTAATCCTGTTTTAATACTGTTTGTATATTATCTTAAATATAATTGTATTAATTGATTGTTTATACCTTTTTGTTATTAAAATTTAGAATGCTCCGAAAGTAAGTATGCGAGAAACATCACTTTGGGATACGATACTGCCTTTTTCATTATTATAAGTATTATCCTTCATCGTTTTTAGTCATCTATATTTCCTTTGTGTACTTTTCCATTAGTTTAATGTGCATACTACACATTATATATAATACATCATATAAATATACAAGTATAATTAAGACATCTATATTTTGTATACTTATAATTCGTCGTATTTAGTTTAGAAAATGTATAGATACTAATTAGACAAGATGTTAGTTGCATCTGCTATCTAAGAAATATTTGCTTCAAATAAAGTTACTTATTACTTTTACATAAGCTTGCCGCTTTTATTCTGTGTTACATACATGTGTCATGTTTTGTAATTAAAGTATTACGTCAACAATTATACCATTTAGTCGTCTCTTTCACTATTTGCCTATTACTAGTTATAGATATTTTAATATATTTAATTTCAAAATAAGTTTTGTTATTTTGTACTTATTCTTTTATTTGAACAATATTTTAATCTGTCGCTGTATTATTAATCATAAAAATGAAAAATAATACATATCATATCTATCTAAATAGAGGTATATATAATTAATAATTTTGTAAACTGTATACATAATATATTCTTATATTTATATTATTATTTGTTCTTATGGATCATTTACTTCTACTATATAAACAATATTTCTATTAGTCAGGGAGCTTAGGGATATTTTGGTTCAAATTCTTCCAAAAGCACCAAATTTGGCACATATGTTGATTATGCCATACTATTTCGATTTTTGACGGGCGCCAAGA
>JAYRBW010108814.1:0-18469 GCA_036023295.1 Invenusta paracnida
TCAGTGGAGAAGAATGACAAGAAGATGTGCATCTTTCGTCGCCCAACCTCAATGAGGACGGCACCTTTGATGATGATAAATCTTGATTGTATATTAGCATTTAAAATATTTGAAAATTTTTTATAAAAATATATTGTTTTAAAATAATTAAAAAAATAGCACTTGCTGATAAATAGTTAAATTTTATCCCAAATTTTTCGAAGTATATTATACTTGATATAATAAAATTTGCGACCAAATATATTTACATATTTTGCCGCAAGGGCTATTTTCTTATAATTTTATTTTGTTTAATACTGCATAATATAGGGAATAACAATCTTGCATATTGCTTTATATAATAAAAATGTTGTTTGTATTAAATTGATTAAATGTATTCGTATATAATGCGTAGTTCTGTAATACTACCACTATAAAACATATCAAGCGTAATAGTCTTTATACAGACAAAAAGAATAGTTAAAATGGTTTATTAATTTTTGTAAGTTTATAAGTTTTTTGAACTAATCAGAATATTAACAAAATATATAAATATAACATACTATACAAAAATCTAATGGAAAAATAAAAATAGATGCTTCTATTAATTAAGGCGGATATAGGCTCTAACTCAATTGCGTTGGTAAGAAACCATAAATCAAAAGCTATTACATTCAATAAATTAAGTATATTATGCCTCTAAGATAAAAACACACATGTTATTGCTTCTGTCACAGAACCTTACATAATGATCTATTACCTTCATCGTAACATGCGATGTTCATGTACTAAATATATAAGACTGACCATATGCAGAGGGTCAGAATAAACTTAACATACATACCACTTCAGAAAAGCAACTTAAAATGGGTTTATTAGGGCTGAGTGTATGATATCAAGCCTTAAATCTGAATTATTAACATGCATTAATACCTCGTGTTCTTTCTGTACATAATTATGTCGATTAAATCAAGCGAAAAATGGATCCCAGAATCTAAGCGTGTTAGTTAGTCGCCATAAGTCATGCGCACTTAAATTTGCCACTTGAAGGGAAGTTTTAAAGAAATAAAATGCACGGGTAAATAAGTAGACCATCATGAAGTTATGAAAAGTATTTACACCATGTTGAAATCAAATTATCATAAATAATTATGTGTTGAAGGATCTGCATATATATATATTGTATTTCGTTTAAATCGCTTTAAATATTCAGAAATTAGTGGTGACACTCTCGGTTTATCTCTAAAAGGGTTTCAAGTGGTAATTTTACGTAGATTAATATCACATAAAGGTAAAATGGTATTAAATACTGTAGATATAGTTAATATGTCCTTCATATATTCCATCATTGTCAAAAATGTTGATAAATGAATGAATATTGCTTGACTCATGACTCATTAACATATTCAATGGTTGGACCTTATACAAATTTGAACTAGTTATTATCAGCAAAAGTCGAAATATTTAGACATAAATTACCCCTTTAATAATCAAGACTCAAATTAAGTCTTAAGTCGATGATATATTTAACTACAGTAGAAACTGTTTTTATAGAAACTACAGTAAATTATCTCCAAAATTCACTTATACATAATATTAATAATTCAATTTCAAAAGGACATTTTCATTTATACTTTAAGAAATTTATAAATTTGTACTCTATAAAAGTTATGAAATTTTTAATATTATTACATATTATGAGAAACTAACAAAAAATAACTGATATTTAAAAAATCTAATAAATGGTATTTAGTATTTATTTCTATTCCTACACTTTCTCTATGGTCATCCCATTTATAGTTCAAATGGTATACTGGATTATTCAATAACTTATCACAAAATAATTGCGGTATTACCGGATTTGATCTACAAAAAATTGTACTTCCAAACTGTCAGCTGCTTCTCTATATATGTATGTATTATGTGAAGCAATCTAACTATAAGATAAAAGAAAACAGTATCGGCTAGCTGAGAATTCGGATAAATTTATTTAGTTCATATTTTATGTAGATATATATATAATTAGCCTTCTTATTCTTCAATCTTGCCCAATTTCTCTACATCTCGCTGAATACTGAAGCCGATCATCTAATTTTTATTCGTCAAAAGGTTGAGAATATTAGCTTTGTTAGCCCTTTTTTGAGGGTGACACTGAGCCCCAATTAGATTATCCCTGAGGGCACCCGGTGGAGACATGATGTCGTGTTTGCGCGCGCGACTTCCCTAATCTCCTCTCCTCACCTCTCCTCTTTCCTCCACTTTCAATTTCAATTTCTCGATGCCTGCTCTAAAACAGAACTACAGCGCATACTGATGCTGCTATTCCGCTCATGAACTTGAGCGAGTATCCAGAATGTTGGTTGTTAGTGCGCGCTATTATCTATCTCTCAGAGACGACATCCAGAGCAATATTCTCCGGACTTAGATGAATCGGAAGGTATCCTCAAGGTTTGTAAATGTCCGAGATTTGCGAAGGCTAGCTGAACGCCACTTTTTATAGATAGATAGATAAATAGATACAGAAGTCACAAAGAGTGAATTAAATGCATACAAAAAAGAATCAGGGTATCTTAAGCTATCTGTACCGCAGTAAGATAGAGATTTTTGTAGACTGTGAAGAGATCTATATTGACAACGATGAAAAGAGGAGACGAGTTCTCCGACGTTGCCCGAAGCAGTTTGAGGCAATACTTTCATGCCGATCTAACCTTTTGGTTTTGAATATCATATCATAGTGATGAGTAGAGCTATTGACAAAACGTCTTTGACCTCTCAATTGAGTGAATCATCGTTGCATTTTTCTACCTCTGAAATCTTTTTTATAATAATAATACGACTTCTTAATATTCCTTTCTCATCGTTAATACTATCTATAATCCATTTGACTCTATACGATATTATCCGAATCGAATTCTTATTACAAGTACCTATACTTCATATAATACTTCGGTGGAAAAGGTAGGGGGTAAATCATTCCACTATACTACCTGTCCAATTGCTAAGACGAAGTATCTTAATATCATGTGTATGATTTCGTAATTAATTGACTGCATTTGCATGATTTGCAACTTGACTTGCCCTTTCCGGGCTATGTTTATTGGCATAGGGGGTTAAAAGGCCAAACTCAAAACTTGTCTATTTAATATATCGTTAATATAGTATATTATATAGTATAAGTCTGGCCTACACGGTCACACAATGCCTTCGAGATTAATGAATTGATTCAATGCGTGTGAGTATCTCAGTTGAGTACATTCAATTGTTGAAGGGCAGGGAAAGTTGTTGATGGGAATAAAATGTGCATCAGTTTCATTTGTGTAATAGTTTTTATCCTTATAGAGCGCTACCTATTCTCATATATACAAGTGCAGACGCGAGTTACGATCGAACTGTAAAATTAATTACCTCTTTCTGCATCTCATATCATTAATAGAAGCGCAGTAAAATGAACTCTGTAATCTCTCTTTTTTTCTCTCTCTAAGGCTAATTGTAAAGAGTGGGTGATCAGAGGTAACTGAGGCGGTCGAAGTAAACATAACACAATGCATGTAAAGGGATCAAATCAATATGCCAAGGCTAATGAACTGGAATTAGAAAGCGTATAGATATATATTTACAATTAGAGTTGGAAAACATAGCCGGCGATATTTCTACGTCGAGTATCAGGTTAAATCGAATGTTATGCATGGTTTGTGTTGTGGTACGGGAGCAGGGGGGAGGGAGTGTAAAATTACCCGCCACATATTGATACGAACATCATACCAAACACCTCCATGAATTTCTTGATGCAAGTATTATATTCACGGTTGATGAGGTCCATTTATTTCGGGTCATTAGAATTGAATGAAATTAAATTTACACCTCGGCTGTTCTTCTGCGCTAACTAAAATTTCTTGCTGTAAAAGTTTCGCATAATAAGTTGTACAGCAAACTTAAAGTGAACAGAAACCCTGGATTGTATTGTTTGCAATTTTAAAGTGAAACTTTTTGCATGCATATTATAAAACCAGGAAGCATGAAACTCGCCGAAAGAGATTTTGTAGGAAATCAAAATTCAAAGAAAGTGCAAATATCATTTTGCAAATATGTTTGTGCAATATTTAAATGATAGAAAAGTATTTGCGAATTAAGGGCGTGTATTTATTTGTGAACTTTAAATGGTAATTCTATGAATAGCAATTATAAGTCAATTAGCTTTTAATATAATAAGTGATTATCATAAATATTACTTTATTAATTTTCTTTCGACTTCAATAATTCTATAAAGTTTCTTTAAATAATTTCTAATTTCTAATTTGTATACCTTTCATCTCCTGTTATTGCTTATACATATATTGATGAACTTTAATACACTAATTTCAATGTAGACATAACATTATTCAAATGACAAAATCCAAAGTATATAAAGCATATACATTTATACAAGCAAACGTTTTATATTTGCATACTAATTTTCTTTATCCTTACAACCTTTTGAGAATGCAACAAATAGTTAATGAATATTTACAAATATCAATCATATTTATTTTAAACTTTTGATTTAAAGTGGATGGCTCTTAACTAGCATTTCTTTGTAGTTTACTTAAGTCTCATTTGAATTGTTTTTGATCTTTTAATAAAAACTAAAGTAGACATTATTTGACATATTTGAAACAACTTATGTAGAAATAAAAATTTTAAATTCTTATTCATTTCCGCTTTATAAAATCTTTTATAAAGTGGATAAAATATTTTAATTTATTAGTGATATAGTAGCTAAATGATTATACCTATCTAAATAAAACATAGTTTTGAATTATGCAATCCTTTACTCGCTTGATAATGATCCATCGAAAGCGAACAGCATTTTCCCACACTTTCGTTCTTAAACATTATAAAAATAACAAATCATAGTATTAAGTTCTGTCTGCATGAACCGCACACACTGCACAGATAACATGACAGAAAACTTGCACAATTCTGAGTATTGCTTTGCGAAATATATGCCATATCGATATTCATAGATTTGGCAGTACTATATACATAGATTTTGACTGCTGAGAGAATCATAAAAAAATGAAGAAATGTCCGTGTCAGACTTTACAACTAAATAAATATTAATAATCTCTACTGAACAGGCTGAATATTCTTCAATCGAGTTAGGCTCTTTTCACATATTAGTGTATGATGAAAGGTGACTAATATATCAGCGAATAACTTCCACTTTTGCCGTACCAACACACCCATTTAACTTGGAGCTATCTCCTACTGAGCTTCGCAGACAAGACTCTCCAGGAATCAGTTTACTCCGACCTGCCAAACTAACGTTTATCTCCTCAGAATTCTTGTTTCTCAGCTCAGTTTGACTCCAATTTTCCAGCCGCTTCTCGCTTTCTGAAATGCATACATGTGTTACCGACGCGACCAAACCAGAGAATCCAGGAGATACTATCGCATCAAATCTCGACAATCATAATATACCAAAAGCTTCTCTTACATGGAGTCATTGGGCTATTTGTCTACAAATTAGAAAACTCTTACATCAACAACTCCTGCATCTACTTTGAATGTGGAAATTTAGTAGAGAGGAGAGAAATTAGAGGGATATTTGGTCGGATTTGGGGAATTATCACTTGTGAAAAACGTTTGTTGTTTAATTTTGGGTGGCTTATAATATTGTTGGAACTAGTTTGGCAGACAGTGGAACCCAAAATTCTACTTTTAGCATCCCCACCCCCTTCTTCCTTCTTTACCAAACCACTGTAATATGTATGTACATTTACACGACGTCCAATAAGTTTTTGAAATAATTAATTTCCTTATCTAAATTGAAGGAGTCATATTTGGCTAAAAATCAAATTGGAAAAATGATTTTTCGGCGTTGTTTTTGGAATATAATATGTTTCCTACTGCCTGCGATATAATGAGGACAACCCTGACTGGACAATGATTCGACCCAACCTATTATTCATCAACATTTCCTTCTTTTTTCTTTTACTCAGATAGATAATAGATTAAAACTTTACTAAAAAACGGTTGATTGCAGAAATGTGTACTAACTACATTTTGTGATAGAATTTGTCTGTCTCAAGTACTGTTTACCTCGCACTCTTGAACAGTAGGCGGTTTGTGAAGTATATGACCAGAATCTTCTTCAGAGTTCTCTCATATAAGAAGAATCGATAACCGCGGCTCTCTCCGTGTCTCAATATTACAAGAGTCCTTCCTCTTTAGTGTGGACATTTTATGAATAAAAAGAAGAACGAGGCTCTTGTGAGAGATGTTCGGATGCTTACAGCATAATAGTGGTCATTGTATGGTTTATTGCGTGTCAAAGTATGTGTTATAAAGTTTAAACTAGTAGCCTTGTGAAGGACACCTTTTGGCTTGTTATAACGTTGCTCTGCAGTTCCTATAAAAACAGCATTGGATACTATATAATAAAAAAGGGAGAGAGTTTTCAGAACAGCGCCATCTTTGCAATACATTGTTTTGTTGAATTTTGTGTTTACTTTTTAAAGTTCACAAATTGTAACTTACAACACTGAAATACATTAAAAAAATGATGTGCAATATTATAGATTCCATGTCAATTACTTGGATATTATAAGTATTAGTTATAGAATAATTGTGTACTTCCAAAAATTTACCATAAAAGTAATTAATATAAATTATAGCAATAATTATGATGCTCGCTATATTTGGAATAAACAAACTAAAAATATGCATGCGTTTTCATTGATATTATTGAATACATTTATTTTTTGTAGTGCAAAGAGTATGTTAAATAACCATTTTGAAGATATTATACCATTTAAATATTAATATATAATTTAAAGACAAATTGAAAAGTTTAGGAATTTATAAAGTTAATTATAAAATGCACTCTTTTATTAGTGTTTGAAATTATGTACATAATTATTATTACTCTATGATGTACATAATGCAGCGTAAAAGATAAGTGAATAAAAATATAAATTAGGCACAATCGATTAAACGTCAATCATTATTTGGATTAATAAAAGAATATTATAAACATATTTTATACATAAAATGTTTTGTTTAAATTTGTTTAAATTTGTATAAATGGTATAATATAGTGTTCAGGAACCTAATTAATGATTTCTTTTTCTCGTTTTTCAGTTTAGGTCTTCAGTATTGATTTTCATACCGGGAAACTTATATATTGTACTCTTATTAAATATTCCATTTTCATCAATTGCCTTATGTTTACTGTATTAATTAAAAATAATGCCTTTTCGGTTATCAAAGTACAATATTGCATACACAGAGCATAATATTTATACTAACCGCATGCTATTCGTAGGTATATTCTGTTATAAATTATTGATAATATATGCATTTAATTTAAAAAATAAACAGTAGATTGTAACATCAACCTGAACACTTGAATTAGGTACCTATAAGTACTACTTAAACATCACAAACAATCTCTCCACCCAACTTATTGTTATTCTCGTATTTTAATATATGAGTATTGCTACTATAAAATAACAATTTTACTTTATACACTTAAAAACACTGCCAATATGTAAATAACACTTCTCACTTTTTGCATTAACATGAACCGCGCCATGATTCAGAAATAAGTATAGTTTGAGCACATTCATTTTGTATATCTGTTACGTTTTATATCAAAAAATGATATGTAATAATAATAATAAATCAACTTTTATTCTAAATGCATGCTTCATCGGTAACCTTACTTTGATTATAACAACTTTGTCCATTTATTAGTCTAATCCTAAAATGTTCCAAAAAGAATTCTGAAAGTCTGGTAAAATTGTATCATAATAATGTACATGAAATATATTAGGAATAAAATGCAAAATTTTAAAATATTTTTCTTGTATTTATTTATGCAAAATATAATTTTAGTACTGATATGATTTAGTTGAATACAAATTGCTAGCTTAACTCTTCATATCGGGGTCTTTAGCGCATCTATAACCGAGGGCGGTGGCAGTGGAGGGGGGAGGGGGGGGGGTGCTAATTAGGCCTCCAGCTATAAATATGAAACATTCTAGCAGAGTAAGTAAAGTTTTTAAACTTAACATGTATTTAGTATTTAAACAAAGTTGTTAAACATATTTTCTGCATTTAATATAGAAACTTACTTTTATTGTATAGTTCAGGATTAATTATAAGGAAATAACCAGTACCCAATTCAGAATGTTATCGATTTTGAGAAAAATATGCATTTTTATTTTTAAAAAAGTATGCTTTATAATTTTTTTTGCAAAAATATGCATTTAGGGTGTGGTCATATATATTCCTCTTTGGGTAGTATTTGTATGATACACTTAAATTCGTATTTTCTTTTCATTTGAAATAATTCTATGTTTATATTATAAACTCGTGATTTTTAAGATAGTCAGTTATAACCTAATAAATGTTAACAATATTATTTTAATGGGTATATATAATTAGGTACTTAAGTAATACTCTTATTATATAAGTAAGAATCTCACAAAAATATACCTAGACTAAAAAGAAGCTGTACAAGTTTTAGTAAAATATATCGTCCAGCGAATATTGCGAAATGAACATTTTAGTTCTCTTCATTAAACAAACACTTCTTAGTACGAGTATTTACACATGAAATTTGAAGAGCAGTTCAATTCTTATCTGAGATAAACAAGGTTCGTTTACACTGAAAGTTGTATAGAGTAAGTTTTACCCGCAATTATCATCTTATACGTATCTATCAGAAATAACTGTTGTAATCGGCGAGTCTTGAGCAATTAAACCTGATAACACTCTTTTCACATTTGTATATACACACCAGTGCATCTAAAGTAATTAGCAATAAGAGTAAAGCATATTATACTCAAATATAAAATTAAAACTGTTTCTCGACTATTCCAGAATTTCTGCTTATATGGCTTAATTTCCTACTTGAAATTTCGTTATTTTAAATTTTTAAATCATCCATATATCCTGGTAGTGTAAAGAATAAAAAATAAGTTGTGTTAAAATATCCACGTTTTATATATTGCAGAATTGATAATGTTGAACAGTTTCCTTTGGGAAAACATTAACATATTCATATTATACGTAGTAGGTCTAGCATAATACAATACTACTTTTGAGAACCAGAACGATTGACAGTTTTAACTTATTTGCGGTTTTGTATCCGGTTCATCATTTATATGTAAATATTGTACATGATCCTTATAGCACCTAGCTTCCTGGCCTTAATATATGCTAACCAGAAAACTATGAGACAAGAATGAGTCACAAATAAATACAAGAAATATGTTCCGGTGTATTTCACCTTCTCTAAGATGCCAAAGATCTGTCGTCGAATGAAATAATTACAATATTTTAATAGTCTTTTACATACAAATGATGTAATATACAGCATATTGTTAAACTATCCCATTCTATTTTAGTGTACATCCATCTGCTTAGAATTACTGTATTTGCAAGATGTAATCAAATTAAATATAATTAAATTAAAACACTACATAAATATTCTATATATGTATATACTACTCTACTATACTACTGAAATTTGTATGATATGCAAGTATTGTTTAATAGTTATCTCGAATATAAATAGAAGACTATACAAAATATCAGAAGCCAAACCAATGGCACGAGATATTACATCTGCGACTTGGTATATGGTAAATAGTCTATTATAGATTTCCTCTAAACATAGATTTCCTCTAAACATAGATTTCACCTAAACATAGATTTCACCCTATTCTAATAGTCAACTATTTTGGCTAGTTACACAATAATAGAACAATTTTACAAACTGTAATAATATGTGTGCCAACTTAATTAAACACATAAATTATTTAAAAGCGTATTTTTAAATTTTAACTCAAGAAATTATTTAACAACATTTGAATTGTTTCAGTTTTGTATTTCTTTCTTTTACCTCTCTAGAAAATGACATTCGATTATATTAATTTATGATTATTCGATTATATATTCGTGTTATTAGGTTGATTAAGAAGCCATCAATTTTCCTCTGCCTTCCTTTCAATTGTATCATTGAATCATTAGATCAGATATAGAGATTTGTTCCTGCGATAGCTGTAAAGAAGAGTGTTATCAGTAAAATCTCGCTATATACATATACCTACATGTATTCTCCGGTCAGGGTCAAAGAAAGAAAGGTGAGTATGTACCAAATGTAACTCATCATTCTCTGTATATAACTCTGCTGCTGAATGTGGACCAGAAGACTGACCCACTTGTCTTCATTATTTTTGTTAGAGATTTCTTCAATTGTTACCAACAAAGTTAGCTTTGTTCAACTGTTCTAGTTGAACTAAATGTCTCGATACAATGTTCTGTTCTTCAACTTGTTGAGTTCCTCGGGACGTTCTAGAGTTCGTAACTGATATTCTAATCGAAGTCAATGTTGACATTTACTGTTCATTGAAGACCTTTGAAATAAAGGTCCTATCATCAACCATCTTAGTGTGCCGCTTAGCTAATCGTATAAAAAGTCGCCTTTCTTCTTGCTATTATATGCATCGTTTCAATTCTCAAAACACGCTATACTAACTTATATATCTAAATACACATAAAATATCAAAATACGGAATTCGAACCAAATTTTTTCTATGTATTCTGAAGAAAAACGTTTTTAGAGGTCCCCAAAACCAATTTTCCAGGAGGTTAAGAAGATATCTAGCGTGTTTACAAAAAACGTATTTTTTAGAATATTCTTAAACTGTGAGCAAATAAAGTTCCGATGTATCCATTATTTTATTATTATTATTGTTCTACTTTGTTGATAGTCGTTTGATTACAAGTGTGTTATTTGGTTCGCAAATAAATGTTTAGTGATATTTTATCTTTCTTTGAATTATACTTTAATTGGGAACTATAACTTTCGGTTAGTGAGGTAAATTTGACATTAACAATATATCAGCTTCGTAGTATGTAACAAAAAATATAAAAAATATTCATAATCGCAGAGAAATATATTGTTATTATTAAAAAAAAATAATAATTTAATAATCTCAAAATCTATTCTATTATGTACGTTCGCAAACCACAATTTTGTAATCAATGGAATCGCAAACTTAATTAGATGACACTCTTTTAAAACTCATAAACATTTATGTAAACATTGAATATTGCAGTCGTCATTCCGGAGATTGGTTCATGGTAACTCCATCCACATAGGAGTGAGTATACTATTGCAGATACTACCAAACACTGGGATAAATACAATATTTTGATTCACTGATTAATGTTTCTTCTGTTGATTTGGATAAAATTAGTCCCATATATAGTTATCAGTATGACCGCAAGATAAACGGCCAAGTATGTGTTTGCTGAGGGAGGTTTTTCTTCGAAACTTGCAATATTTACCTTGAATGATATCGATATCTACAATCTTCATGCATTAATCGACGCGACCACAAAATACATGGGTACCAATTTATTTGCGTATTCTTGCAATTAATATAATGAGTATGTTATGTGTAAAATTATATTTCTGTGTGACATTTCGAAATTGTATCTATCAAGTGTTCTATCAGTATAATAACCGTTTGTGATTAAATATTCATTTATAAAAAAATTAAAAACTTGTAATGAGTGAAACTGATTTGAATTATTATTAATTATAGTAATTAGTAGTGATAGTATATCTAATATACTTTGTACACCTATATATTATACAATAATAATGTATTTTAAATGTTTAATTAAAAAAAAATAGGTAAATTCAATAAACGGATGTCTATTTAACCAAAAATTTCAATTCTTAACTATTCTAATAATACTGTAAGAATTGTAAACAATTTTTCTGACAATTTTAAAAACTTAATGCGAGATAATATATACTGACTGCATAAATATTTTCATATATTAGCTATTTATTGCTTTATAACTATATGTTGTATTTTAATTATTAATTTTAATTTTTTGTAACTTTTTATTGAACTTGTTTTACATACAAGAAAAGATACAGTCTCCATTGAGTAGCATTTAAAATGATATTTATTTAAAAGAAAAAGAAAATAAGCCTTGCTACATGATTATTAAGGATAACATTTTATGTTCTTTATTTTAAGTATTTCGTAGGCACATTGATCTCAATATGTTTCTTTAATATCCAGAATTCTAAATATTTAAATATTAAAATAATATTTAGTCCATTATTTATGTTTACCAATTCATTGCTGGCTGAAATGTGTGCCTGTTACATTATTTTAATTTTATCTCGTTTGAGCTCTTTTTGACTTTTATTTCTTCGGCGTTGTCATTTTTAATATGAGTCAATCTATACGTTTTATAAATTCGCATGAAACTAACTAATCATAAATCACAAGTAAGAAACATTATGGAAATGTTATATATATAGCATTTGTTAACAGAATCAAGTTAAATTGAAAATTGTTGGTTTATATAACATACTGATATACGTTTCTTATACGTTTCTTATATAACCCCATTAATTTAATATAATAAAATGAAAAGCGTAGAATGTTAATAACATTAACATTAATACTATTAATTCCGAATTTTATACGAATTTATATTAATATTCTGAATAACTTCACGTTCTACTTCATAACTATTTCATTATAAATAAGCACTCAGATATGCCAGTTATATTGGTTATTTTATAAAACAGAACATTTTAAAACTGTCAACATTTCAATTTTGGGTTTTTCATGTTTTATGGTAGATTCGTTAAGACAATATTATAATGTCAAAAGAATATTTGGTGCGTACATCAAACGAGATCTTTTGTGACTAATTCAAACCTTTAATTTTACCAAAAAATTATTCTATTCGTAATATAATATAAAGTCTTCGGATAAATTTGGTGGTGTGAACGATGAATGGGTGCATTTAGGTGTGTAACAATTCATAGAGTTAATCAACCTTTTCAAACAAGTTCTGAAAGGCGTCTGTTTTTTGCGTTTATGGCTCGGTTCGCATATTTATAAAATGTTGGCAATCTTATTCTTATCATACTTAGGTATACTATAATCATCCACCTGTGAGGGAAATAAATTGTTATCTTGCTAAAAGAGCGATTACGTTCGTACGAAATGGGGAAATGGGGGAGGGGTGTGGGGAGATCCTAAAAGGCTTATATAGACTAGTTTAGTTAGACTATCAAATTGTATAAATATGGCTTAAATAGATAAATCACAGAATGATAAATATATCTCGAGAAAGATTTATCTGGTGAAAATAAGGTATAATTTTCTTATAATCATGAATCATATAAATGAGAGAATATTACAATTAATTTACAATTTACATTAAATTTTATCTTGCAATTGCCCATATATACATATTATGTATATGCAGTTTATATAAAAACTTATAAAATGAACTTCACATAACTTGTAGTTTGTTGAGATATTATCTTTTCACCATCACCTATCAATCAAATTTTCTATTTCGAAAAGTTGACAATATAATGTCGTGAGAAAGTGGTGAAGACTACAGCACAGTCATCCTATTTTTATTATGTAGACTCCAAAAATGTTGTAAAAACAATTGCGTGATCACCAAAGATAGATGTCAGACGAAAAATACATATACACCTACAAACTCTTCCCTTCTCGCAGAACATTCTCCTCTCCCAGAATGCCGTGTGGAACGAATTATAGAAATTTGAGAGTCCACAATGTCACCCACACAAAGGTGTGGGGTCGAGGACATTTCCGGGGATCTTCTAAAATGAAAGTTGAATATCAAAGTGGGCGGAGATAAGGGAAAAGACTAAGAAGAAAGAAAAAGAAGCCAAGGACCACGGAGACCTGGGTTGCTATTCTTCCGCCGAACGTATTACTGCCACCCCCTTCACCTCTATATTCTCCTCTTGACGAAGAACAAGTTGCATAATTTGAGAATGTGGCTCCGCTTTTCTTTATAAATGTTCAAACAATGACGCACACAACGAGCGCAGTACAGCCCGCTCGAATGACTCCATGATTACCTAATTTGTGCAATATTCTGCTCTGTCTATTATGCAGGTTGAGTTCTTTTATTTGCCTCTTGCAATATTTATTCCCTCACACTTGTCCTTTGAAGAACCTCTTCATAAAGTGTACTCTCATAACGCACCACTGTGACCCATGTCATAATATCCCCCAACTCGAAACCTCCCCCTAAGTTGTGTAACGCCCCCCTGTGGAGCTGAAGGAACCGCCTATTCCTGTGTGTTCACGAAACACAGGCAGTTCCAAACCCTTTGTTTAAAAGAACTTCAATATACGTACATTATAAAATGTCCTGTCTGAATTAAAAACACTCCTCATGTTCCAATAGCTTATGCAATAAAGATGTTTCGTCTTACTTAACTTGCTATACGTATATATATTCAAGTAACACGGTAACTCTGTATAAATGTGTATATGCATACATTTTGGCATTATGAAAAATTCATTTGAACTTGAGGAAGACAAAGACCCGACTCTTGACAATATGAAAGACTCAATGTGCTGTAATAAACCCTCATATACTGAAATGAATTAAATATTGTTTTTTACTCCCTAATTACTAACCAAAGGGAGTGACTTAAAAAGTGTTCGTGCCGATTATTTCAATATGTAATATTCTTAAATATAATTCTGGGTAAGTGTTTTAATTATAAAATATGACTGGGGGTAGCTAACGCATTATGGAAATATTTAAAGCAAAGCTTTTAAACATAATATATTCGACTTTCATACATAATCGAAATATGGATCTTTGGAAAAAATTAAGTAATTTGATAAAATTGTCGCCATTTTACATTTGTCATATTGCCATACTGTTATCATAGTTAAATAGAATCTGAAAGTAACAATGGTTTTTGTGGATCTTTAGAAGTTTTGAATAATATGTTTGCTGTTTTATTCTGTGTTAATAATGTCAATAATCTCCCGAATATATTTAAAACTGTCTCAATTAGAAATACGTTTAAAGGTCTTTTTAATACTAAAATGATGTTATTTTCCCCCCTTCTTTAATGGTGGTAAAGAACACCAGCAAATTTTAAGATCGATTCTGATTATTTATTTTATTATTTTTGAGCATAATTTATATTCAAATTTTCTGAAATATTTATTGGTTTATAAATTTTTGTGTGTTCTTATTTTGAAAACAAAAGTAAATCTTGTACCAAAACTTTTTCTTCATGAGAATATTTTCACGAACACAAAATATTATTTTAGAAGTTTCATATTCGCATTTTTTTGGATAAATTCTTGTTTGTTTTACAGTTTGATTTGATTTGATTTAATTTAATAATATATTTGTAGTATTGAACAATATGTATTTCTTAATATAAATAATTTCAGAAAGGATTGATACAAATTTTCTTTACATGAATTATCAAACTAATTAAATTCTATTAACATATAATTAAGCAATCCCGTATGACAATCTTAGTTTACCGATATCCAGAATGCCAAATATTTAGTAGTATTTGCAATTGGATAAATTATCATTTGCTGGTTAGAGTCAGATATCAAATGAAACAATTTCACTTATTTGCAAAAAAATGATTAGTTTTTATAGAGTTTACATTTTCGCTCTATATAATTTATTATTAGCAAAAGAAAACGAAAGAGCGTTGTAATAGGGACTACATCACATACTTACAGTTCATACATGAAAGATAGAATCTAGGATATTGTGCAGTTCTTAAATGTGAAGTATTGCAAGCAGGCCTACAAATCGTTGTACATAGAGAGCTGATCGCGGACATATATAGGGAGAAATCTTGAACTCCCTGAGCAAAGATGAATGAGCATTTGATTAGACTTCTGGATCCCCAAGGAGGAGCTCTGACGTTGCACGTTTAGTTGAGCATACAACGAACTAACTCCGAACTTGCGTCCTTATGGGTACGTGTGTGTTTGTCGAAGCTCGTCACTGTGTATTAGATGTATTGCAGTAATAATACGGTAACTATACTGCTGCCAGTACTCCCGTTCGAATAATAATCCAACCTTAGGAGAATGCAACACTATTGCCAAGTATTAATGATTTATTTTACAATTTTTATAACATATCTAGCTAAGTATATATATTAGATAGATTACATATGTGTTGGTGTGTGTGAGAGTATTTGCAAATAAGTGATATTATTAGGAAATTTTGAATACAAAATAAAACGAATATTTTTTTTTAAATCAGTTTAATAAAATAAAAGCGAAATATATATCGAACATATTATACTCTTTTGTTTGTATAGTTAATTATTTTATTTATGAAATATTTGAAATTAGAAAGGCAATGATGTAATACCACGTGACAACAATATACTACTTTTAGTACTACATATATGAAGGGATTCAATCCAAGTAATGAATTAGTACTCAGTATAACAAAGCAAATATGTTTAGTAAATATTTTTTATATATAATGGTAAATTTCCTATTGATGAGTATATTATAGTATGCTGCAAGATTGCCTGATTCTACTTGTAGAATTTAATGTAATATTTTTAACGTATATTTACTTAAATCCATTCCTATACGTATTTCATTAGGGAATTAGGGTTGACACTAACTGTAAAAAATGCTACAAAACTAATATTATTTACAAAAATTGAGGAATATTATTTTAAATCATCTATTTAAGCACAATAGCATTTGTTTAAGACAATAATGCATATATATATTCCTCTTTAAGGTATAGAAATGTAATTATTTTAAATCTATATGTAACTATATACTTTTTGAAATGAACTGGACAACCACTTTATGATCGAGGTATTCGTGCAAATTTTCTGATCATATTGATCGATTTTGCTGATACGGTAGATCAAACTTAAAGTACCCATGATTAGAACTGCACGAATGCTCTCTTGATTTCAGCAGAACACACTGGACCGTAGCATTTTCCGATTTCGTTTCCTTATTTTACAGTCTGTCGTGTCCGCTTAAATTGTTTTAGTTGTATTTAATATCCAAGGAAATGTTGCTTTAAAAGTAACTAACAATATGTTTTCCTTACTTGACTCGAAAAACTTTTCAAGTATGTGTATATACATACAGATCCCAACAATTTTATTTTTTATGTAATATTTCTAACTCAGTTTTAATATTTAATCTCTTTTCTAGTGTGCATCACATCTTTATTAAATATATATGTATTGACGGAAAATATCGTATGATTAATATCCATTATAAATTTAAATGGATTGTTTTAATAATAATACTAATAAAGAAAAACATTTTTATTTATAAATGAGAAAATAGTATAATTAGTTTATGTATATATAAGATAAAATGTATATATTTCATGAATCCTTCATAGAAATTTATGAAAGTTATGCATATTTGTTATATTATAAATTTCTGATATTGAACCTGTTACATGAATATATGCCAAATATAAATAATGTTGAGAAAATTGATAATCGTGTTGCGTATTTTGAATGCTTAAATTGTTAAATTTTACTGTTTGCTTTAATTTTGTACATTCCAATTTGTTTTCTTTCATGTACAAAACTGAAAATTAATATAAATAAACATTGCACTTATTAATTTTGAACGAGATCACATTATTGTTGCTTTATCTGTATATAGTATAACAATTTGTATTTACTATATTTATTGAAAATCTTAAGGTTTTGCTTAAAATATATAATTTAACATATTATAGTTTCTTTTATATTTTTTAGTGTACCTTCAAAAATATAATTCTTTTCAAGTTTTAACAAATATATTTTTCTTATCTCATAAAACAGTTTAAACAATAAAGTCAAATTTAAATGAACTGATTACATAGAGATGTATATATTGTCTATCGTTTATACCAAAAATTGTAAGGAAAATGTTATATTATAAACCCTCACTGTCTGAAGTAGGTATAATAGAGCTTTAATAAGCTAACACTTAATGGGAAATAAGTAACGTTTGTATGCATCAGACGTATTAATGTTATTCATTTACATGGGCAGGAATGTAGATAGGATACTTAAAAAAGGGGTGGGGCAATATACAAAATAAAGTAATTATTATTTCAAAAACATTTATGCATAATATGCGCATAGACGTCGGAAGATGTTTTGTTGAGTATATGCAATATTGACTCCATTCTTATAAAATTGAAAAAAGTAGTATTGTTGAAATAGTTATGCATGCTGTCGAATTAAATGTACATACGCTTTCAGATATTATCCAGAAATAATAACACGAATAAAAAAATAAAAAATGAGTGCATAACTATATCATTATTTTTTACTGTAGGTACTTTTATACAGAGCATTAAACATAAAACACTAATAGTAGAATATTTATCATGTATAATGTATTTCGATGTATTCATTTCAAATGTAACCATTTTTCAGATATAATCGAACCAGATAGTCAAATGACATAAAATTTGTATTGGTCAATAATGATCTTTGTTTTTGTTAAACCATTATTGGTACTCTGATTTAAAAATATATTTGATTCACATAATCAATAAAAAATAACCTACCTGTTGCCTTGTAGGTTATGCCTCTTCAGGCAAAGGCTAGGAGGAGAATTCAACTCCTCTGAATCTTCAAATC
>JAYRBW010108825.1:0-18468 GCA_036023295.1 Invenusta paracnida
CCAGAAGTGCAGCGGCCTCTCCGTCGCCGACATTGGCCACATCTCCCATACCAAACGCTCCTGGATCTGTCTTCGGTGCTCTGCCGCCCCCCTCTGCTTTTGCCCTTACCCGCCTCCCCTCCTGCTTCTCCTCTCGATTCCTATCCACTCTCCCCAGCCCCCTCTCCTTCCTAGATTCCCCTCCTCCCTCCCAGCCCTAGGCATGCCTTCAGGATCCTCCAGCTCAACGCAGCTGGGCTTTGCGCCCGTAAGCACGAACTCCTCCACCTCCTGGACCTCCATCACATCGAAATTGCGTGCATCCAGGTGACCAACCTGTCAGGGGGCACGCCTCTCTCAAAGCTCAAAGGTTGGCAGCTGGGAGCCCGATCGGACCGTACCGCAAACAGGGACGGCGGCCCCAACACTACCCACTATGGAGGAGTCTGCTTCCTCATCAAGGAGGGCATTCAACACCAGGTCTTAGACTTGCATGTCACCGCACTGACTGACAGAACCACCGAGCACTCTGCTGTCTGTATCTTTGACCCGCGTCTCCTGCGTCCGCTCTCTATCGTCAACTTGTACGTTTCGCCCGTCCGCCCGGTCGACCTTCGCGAGCAAGGGTTCAACCCCGACTTCCTCCCAGCTGACTGTAACACCATGGTCCTCGGGGACTTCAACGCCCACCATGGCAGTTGGGATACCAACGACAATGAGGACGACCTAGGCAGAAGTATTGAAGACTGGGCCCTAGCCCACGACTTCCTCCCTCTGAACGACGGCGCCAATACAAGGGTCAGCCCGCGCGGCTCTTCGACTGTTCTCGACATCACCTTCGCACACTCCTCTTGGGAACCCATGGCCAGATGGTGAACCCTAGACCACATAGGCTTGGATCACCTCCCGATCCTGATCGAGATCTCCAGCCGGCCATGAATACCAACCCTCGGCGCCCGGCTCACTTTTTGCTTACTTCTGCTTCTGCCACCCTCCGAGAGAAAGTCCTCCGCCACACTCAGGACACCCCTGCTAAGTCTGCGGCCCTCCGCTATGTCCGACCACGTATCCGCTCCGGGGGCACCGACAGAACTTTCAGACGCAACTGACGGTTCTCCACAACCGCTGCCACAAAGGATGCCGGGATCCTGGACTTGCCAGAGAAGACTTCACTAGGGGCACCGCCCCTTGGGCGAGAGCAGATAAAGTCCATCTCCACTCATCTATCTGCATCCACTGCCCAACAGAGGATCCTCCGCTCATACGCAAGGCCGCCTCACTAGAGTCCCTCGACCTCCTCCCCCCGTCGGACTTCACCATCTGGACCGATGGCTCTGTCACCAGCGGTACGACTCTCGGGGGAGCTGGAGTCATTCTCCAAGTTAAAGGATCCCTTCGCAGTTCCCTTACTTACCCTGCCGCGCTCGTGGCCTCCTCCTTTAGAGCAGAAGCGGTCGCCTGCCTTCGTGGCCTGGAAGCTACCCTGGACCTTCCGGACCTCCACGACCTTTCCGGGATCCGCCTCCTCTCGGACTCTCAGTCCCTAATCAAGAGGCTCGCAGCAGGTCACCCCTATCAGAGGGACGCCACCTGCAGGCTCATTTGGTACCGCCTTATCGACCTGGAGAGGACCCACCGCGTTGACCTGCAGTGGATCTCAGGCAACTGCGACATTCGTGGCAACGAGGACGCCAACGCTCAGGCCCGCAGAGGGGCCACTCTCCCGCAGTCCACGCCTATCAACCTCACCTCCGCCCGCACTACGATCCTCTGGGCCGCAGTACTCGCGGACTCTCGCCGCTACTCCGCGGATCCCCACGCCGCCACACACCGCGCCTGTCTCGCCGGAGGCCGCTTCCACGCTCCGCCACACCTGTCGCGCTCCAACAATGTCGCCTTAGCGCAACTCCGCACAGGCCACTCTCCTCTCCTAGCCGCGTACCGCCACAGGATTGGTCTCGTCGACTCCCCCACTTGCCCCTTCTGCCTCCGCTTTCCGGAGGATCTTCCCCACCTATTTCTTTCTTGCCCCTCTCACTCTATTTTTCGTCTTTCTCTTTTTGGTGACAGCCCCTCCCTCGCTATTCTCGCAGATGGAAAACGTGTCGTGTGCTTCCTCAGGGGGATTGGGGTGTTGATGCGCCCCCCAGACCGGGTATGAGACAGACAGACAGACAGGTGATAAAATTGATAATGTAACAGAATCAGTACACGACAACCCAACTATGTCACTAAGAAGACGATCTAATGAATTAGACATGTCTTATTCAAGTTTACAGCGTGTAATGACAAAGGATCTTGGATTAAAATCTTGGAAGCCAACAAAGTGTCAATTTCTATCTCAAGAAGATCACCAAAGACGTGTTGAGTGCTGTGAAGCAATATTGCATAAATATGACAACCCTGTAAGAAGAGAAAAAATTTTTTACCGACGAATGTGCGATTTATGCCAAAGGAAAAGGTTACTCAATAAATATATCATTTTGATCCAAAACAAAATCCCTATTTTTGGGAACAAGTAAGGTAACACCCACCACAAGTTATGGTTTGGGCAGCTATGTCGGCGAGATATCTCATTGGCCCATTCTTCTTCACAGGCGGAGTAACTGCAGATAATTACATCAAAATGCTCAGTTTATCCCGGCATTACAGGAGAAAGGAATTCTGCTATCCTCTCACATCATGCAAGATGGAGCACTAGCTCATACTACTATCAGAACAAGAAATTTTATGAATGACACCTTCCAGGATCGATGCGTAGTGAAAATTGGTCGTACCCCTTGGCCACCTCAAAGCCTTGATTTGACGTCTTGCGACAATGCTTTGTGGGGCATTCTGAAACCTAAGATTGTTGCCTAAAAAACCCCAAAATGTTGCTAGATTAAAAGAAATTATTACGGAAGAATTTCGAAATTTTCCAGAAGTCTGGCTCAAGTCGATCAACAATCCAACTTTTCGACGAATGATTTGTGTGTAGAAAAGGGCGGTTTACAGGTTGAACCCCCCGATAAATAAATGAGTATTGTTGTATTTTACTGTAGATATATATTATGTATTATAATTAACCATAATACAAAATTTGAATTATGATGATTATCTTTTTTTAAATAAAATTCTATGTCGTAGGGACTTATAAATCACACTGTACTTGATCTTTTATATGTATTATTATTTCTTATATTCTAAATTTAAGATTATTTTAATTATCTTAAATTATTTTTCTCTAGTATGATTTAGATTGGTATTACTTTTGTTATAGTAATGAATGTAACAGTGATTTTCTATTAAAATAATCCAGTAAACTTAGTTTTATTGTTTATTTTATAATTTTATATTTTAAAATATCAATCTAATTGTTTGTTTTAAAGTATTTGTCTGATCGTTAGTACTCGTTATAATTTTTTTTCTATTTATGATAATCATTAAAAAATGTTAATATAAAAATCAGGTGAATTATTATCTACAGCAAAAGACAAAAGCTAATCAAAAAGTGTGAAATCAAATATAAATTCTCAATCTAATTCCTTAGAAAAATTAAAAATGATATTAATCTTTATTTTAGCCATTAATCCATGATTATTCCACTGATCGAAGTATGAAATAATGTTATAAAAGAAAAGACCATTGCCTGAAAATTTCGAATGAAATTAAATTATTTAAACTGTATCTTAAATAAATTACTGACAAATAAACGGTAATAAAATAAAATAATAATAAATACAATGATAAAATTAAATATATCATCACAAGGCTTAGTCTTGGCAAGTTAATAAAATATATAAAATTTCAAATAATATTAAATAATTGGATCATAATAATCCCGAGAATCTTCTTTAGCAGCATGTATGGCTGACTTCAGGTTGTCTTTCTGACCAGGTGGATGTATATGGTCTCCTTTTTTCGTAACAACTGTATTATCTTCTGTCATAGCAGTGACTTTGCAATTTGTGGTTCTGCATTTCTAGTGATGTCTGTTTCTTTTTGTGTAGTTCTTGGACAGTAGATACCCATCCAAGCATTGTCTACCTCGTCAAAATGGACGTACTTGGCGACCTCCATGAAACTTGTGTGCTTGCTTGCCTGTACTTTAATATAGTGAAGCCAAATCCGATAATATAATTGGTTACAGTTAATATTCAATTATGCTTCATTGTAGCTTAATTACTCGACATTAACAATATAAGGTCAGTCGGTAAACTACGTGTAAGGCGAATAGGGAGAGCTGAGTTCGCATATACTGATTACAGCTTGTTAAGTAATCCATTCCGCATTAAAAATAATAAGGCTAATCGGTATTAGGCGAATCAGTACGCAATCGATCTGGCACCTTTTTATGACAATTCGAAATAGCCAATTAATTGAACCTTATAGCTTGGGACATTTTCGATCTTTGCTAAGTTTTGAGTCGATATGATAAAGATCTTCTTTGAATGATAAAGATCTTCTGAAGAAACAGAAGTAGCTGTAAAAGCATACAGACAAGTACTACACTTTGAATAATTATTGTGTGAGGATAATTGATGAAGCATATTGAAAATCATTGAAGCAGTCAATGCTGGTATCGCTGCAGATTTGTTGGAGAAAAGGAAGTTTTTACCATCAATGAGTCTGTATCAATGTAATTATGATATCGCTCCTGCAGAATTTTCAAACCATCATAATCATGCAATTCATCACCTTTCGAAACACTCAATAAAAGAGTTTTGTGTAAATTCAACCATGGCCAAATTCAAAGAATGCCCATGGCACTGAGTTCCAAGATCATTGGATTGCAGTGAGCCTTTTATCTTAGTGGCGACCCCTGATTTCCTTCTTATCATTGCATGTTTACCCCCTTAACTCTGACTGGGGAAGCTGAAAACTAATCAATGCATATTTGAGTACGAAACAATGGTATCACTGGTAATATTTGGAACTTCACAAAGCCCAAGAAAAATATCTTTTAGCTTGTAATGATGGGAGATCGATCAATTTGATTAATTTCATATCCGTCGCTCTTGAATTTTCGTCAACAGAAAATCGTTATATTTCTATTTTTATTAAATGGGTACACTAAAAATAAGTATGAGATATTTTTAAAAATAAATTTTAAGAACTACTTTTAACATACCTAAGTTGTATGTACAGTATAATTTGTTACATTTATATATATAAACTGTTAGTTTTAAAACATTATTTGCAAAAGCTTTTGGGTCACTAATAGTAGCATTAAACTGCATATATACAGGTTGCGTTAGAAGTCTTTGTATTTTATTTAATAATAATTGGCGATACATTATAAATGTTATTAGAAGCAAGTATGAAGCATTTTTGTTCAAAATTATTTAAAGAGATCACCATTGACTGACACCACTCGCTTCTGGAAGTCTTTCATGGCTCGGCGATACATTTCCATAGGAATATTGTGCAGTCCTGCGATTTTGTGCCTCAATGCATTTTTGTTAGCAAACGCATGACCAGGGGTGGATTGTAAACTGCGAAGAAGCACCATCTAGTTGATACAACCAAGTAATGTTTCTTATGAACGGTGGTATGATCTTCTCATTGAGTACATCTATACATAGCGATTCCCGTTCATTGTGTCCTCAGAAATGTCGAAATCTACCAAACCCACCATAACTATGTGGCTCATACAGTCAAAGTGACAGATTTGCCAAGATTTTCCAATCTGAAATGATGATTTCCATGGTCCAATGATGAACACTGTGAGTGTTTACTCGGCTAGATAGAGTAAAGACACGGAAAACTGGCGTTTTATAAGAAACGCTGGGTCACCATTGAGTCGTGCTTAAAAAATTTCACAAAATTCCAATCTGCCGTCAGAATCATTGCCGTCAAGTTACTGACAGTAAATAGGCTTGTAATCGTAATATTTTTCAGAATGTAAAATTCTCGCAACAGATTTAAAATAAATGTACAGTTCACTTGCCATTTCTTTGGATGATGTTGAGGCATTTTTAGCAATTGCTGCAAGCACGTTTTCTTTATTGTCGTTTGACGTAACTGACTTTGGTCTTCCTGTTCTTGGACGATCAAAAGTCACACTTCCGGTTTCGAGAAATTTTGTCTTCAAATATCGAACTGTGCTGATGTTTGGAGCTTTTTGTTGTATTTCTCATAGAATAATCTTCTGGCCTTCCCGCATTATCATAAGCAACTGCATATGATAACAAATAAATTCGCTTTGCAAAAATTATGTTTTGTTGTGCCATATGGTGAATTCTGCATAAAATAATGCAAAAATCAATATAATATATTATGCATTAAATTGAATTTCAAAATTCAAATTATATACAATAACATTACAGTGACATAGATATATAGAATTCTGTTAAAACTTACTTTTAATTTAACGATATTTAAGGATATGATTTATACTCTATTCTAAAAACTATTATTGATTAACTGATTAGGTACTATATGTATTTTAGCACCAGACTTTTGTAGAATCGTTAAGCGTTGATAACCCTACAGCAGTTCAGAGCAGTTAAAATTAATCACAGACTATCATCATCACCCTTAATTAACGTTATAACATCTATAAACAATTTTTTTATCATAATTATAATTTATATTTTTAGTAAAAATACAGGTATATAAGAGATATTGTTCCTATAATATATAATGCATACGTTTCTAGACACTCAAAGGTTCGAGTCTGTCGAAGATCAATATTTTATAGAAAAAAATGTTAAGGTAATAATTATATTTAATAAAAAATACACACGCGGAATAAAGGATGTTGGGTAAGGGCTTTTAATATAAATATACATAAAAATGACGTAATTAAGTCATAAAATCAAAAATCAAAAATCAAGAACAAAAGTTAAAAAATACTTTTATTCGATAAATCATTACTAGAAATAATATATGTACCTATACTAAATGTCAGCTTAATTAGAAGTTAGTACTTATGGACAAGGGAGGTGAGGGGGGGAGTTACCACTTCCATTAAATAAAGTGCGTTTTTCGACAAAGGGTCATGTGAAATTTCATAAATTTGTATATTATAGTAATTACAGTTGTAATTGTGTTTATATATTAATTATACCTACAGTTATTATGTATATATCAATGAATATATTTTCTGATATATGTAATTGAAACATAAAATTTGCATTATTATCTTATAATCGATGTTATAAATATATGAAATATTAAATTATTGAAAATAAGAAATACAATTAATAAAACAATTATTATAGTGAAAACATTGGAATTCAATATATGTTTAAAGTTTACTTATAACAATTGATAAGCATATTGAGTAAATAAAAACAGTTTAAATATAAATAACGTTTATATAAATGTCACAAAATTGATGGACAAATAAAAAAAACCTAATGGTTTAAATAAACCATAATAAAAAATTAAACTGGCATTAATTGAAGTTAGATTTGTGAAACCTCAAATAAGGTAATATTCTTTGTCTAAAAAAATAATTTTACTTTATTGTAACTTTAACTCTTATACTAAACACACACATACACATCATCCAAATCAATTTTATTTGAAACGAAAAAAATAGAAATAATAAATGAACTCTAAAATTTAATTATAACTCTCACACTCACTCTCCCTTTTTACGTGCCTTTAAAATTAAGCTTAAATTTTTCTCTCAACTTCGAGGTGTTACAACTCCCCGGTTTTATTCTCCATCACCCCCGTATCTCTCCTTTTTGTATTATATTCTCCTTGTGTATTATTTCCATGAAGAGTAGCTAAATATTAAACTATGGCGACTTTTTCTGGTTTCAATAAATCAAATTAAATTTTCACTCTTTCCACCAACCCCCCTCTCCCTCTTTTCTTGCCCCTCAGCAGTTTCTAATATATAACAAACTATTGAATTTACCCAGTTTATAATTTTGACGTATCAAGTTTTAATTAGGTTATCCCCGGTGTCTGACAGTGTGTTTTTTGGATTGTGAGAGCCAAATTTATCCGGCTTCCGGTTAACTGATTATGTTCGAGAAATAGAATAGGCCAAAGAGATCCAGAGAGTTGTGAAACGCTGGAAAAGAGAGTAAGAACGGGAGAAGGTTTTCGGGATGGGGAGGGGGTCAGAGGGGACTAGAGGAAGTCGAATAATATAATATATACATAGATAGCTGGTATATAATACTATAATATGCGTAATATATCTCTACATATTAATCATGTAATACATATGTGCTGTAATAGATTGATTTGAAGGATTTAGTAAGTCACCCAAACTGATAATTTGTAAACACTCAATCTCTTATAGTTCGTATACATTAGTTGTTAAATATGAAGACACAATATTGTTAAGTTGTTTATTTGATGAGATTCAATTTGATTTGTTGAGGCTTTAATGAAATACTAGTTTTAATTAATTTAATAATTGCTTTGTTTAGATATTTTGAAGTTTTTTTTATGTTATAGATTTTTTGTATTAGATAATATGTACACAGAAATAAGCAAACACCATAATTTTGTTAATAAAGAGATCATTTCAAATATAGGTTTTCAATTTTCTCAATATAAAGACTCCTTTTCACTGGTAAAAGCTTAAATTTTAAAATATGCGTTATAACAATGGTATTTATTGTTATTTCTGATTCCCATTTCACATTAAATAAATAGTTATTATTATTATTATTAAATTTCCACATTGGTTAAACTAAATCCTATACTGTTAGTTTATTCACATTATTGTTTCAATTGTGTTGTTAACTACATTGATGTACGCATGTGTGTATATACGATGGGATGAATTATTCCAAATGAAAGATTTAAAAGCTTTTAAAACATATTTTAATTCACGAGAAAGCATTCGTTTTAGTTCTATTTTGTTTAGTATTCCTTCTTCGCTCATATTTTCATTTATCCATATTTCACTCGGACATAGTTTTTGAAAGTTTTGGAAATAAAAAGCGAACTATATGAGAGTTATACTCGTATACATATAATAATTGACTTTAGAGATGAAAAGATGTGACTCTCTTTAAGTTAAAATATATTTACACTTCGAAACTAAATTTGCGTATATACTCAAACTGTTATTATGAAGATTCTATATTCGTTGTTTTCAACATTTTTTGATCATCATTATTATATAAATATATATGGATTAAACGTAATTTCAAACCGATTTGGTTAGTAGTATTATGAAAACAGATTTTTCGTAAGCGAAAAAAGTGATAGCAAAAATTGCTCTATTGCGTATTACGAGGAAATGGACAATGTGAATTTAAACATTATATTAAAGGGTTCATAAAAATGCTAGTCACACAATTAGAAAAAAATTCTCTATAATGATACTTAATCTTTTTTATGAATATGTGTAATTATTTAATGAATTAATTTATTAGTGGTATATATATTAGTCTTATTGTATTCAATGAAATTAAATTAAACAAAAATTATTAGCCGTATTTATAGTAAATGATATATACACACTTTTAATTTGTAAAATGTATAGTTTCTACCTTTTAAATATGATAAATGAAGAAAACATTTTTACCTAATAAATAATATTAATGTTATCAAAATAATCTAAAAAAATATATATATATCAGTTAACATTGACCAAGATTCTTATTCTCTGGCTCCACCAAATAAATATAATTAAAGCTATACTTGTGTCCGAGTATCAAAATACAATAACACAAAATAAGGAACACATCAAAACAATATATTTGGACATTAAATTACAAGAAATGATTAGCTAACTCTACCATTATTTTATTTTCTGCACATTATTTAACTAGGAATTTTATTAGTTCAGTGTTTCAACTTACTGGACTAATCAAGTATTCTTCTAATTCCATTCATTACGAACTCCTTACAAATAAACCATCTCAACAGCTCACAACATCATTCTCGGAGATTAACCCTCCTTCTTCTAACACTTCATCAGTTCCATAACTTCATAAAAAGTCAGTTTCATATTTTATTCAAATTCAAAACTTCTTCTCTCATCTTTCGCATATTTCACAAATTATCACTACCGCACCATCTCACAAAACACACCCTCAACAGGCATTCATAAATACATCCACAAGTAAGAATAATGGCACGAGGTAACATAAATAAATGCTAAATTGTAAAGTACAGTATTTGTATATGCAATCTTTACCATCTATTAGAATTGGATATTTGAAATAATACAGCATGTTTTTACTTTCTAAGTGAACGATTGATTTTGTTAATTCTTAGTATTCGATTTATGATTTTATTTCCAGAATTAAAATATAAAATACAAATATAGACACAAATTTTTTTAGATAGTCTCACATCTTTGTGGTTCACATAAACATAACTAGCTATAATGAGAAAGAGGGGTGGCTTAGTGAGAGAGAAAAGAAAATAAAGAAAAAAAGGGAGGGGAGGATGCGAATATCGAAATAACAGTGAAAGAGGATGACCGAATACCCAATACACTCCCAGGCAGTCTTATGCAGTCATGCGGGATTGAAATTTGGAATTGAAGCTAAATTGAAAATTGGACTTGACAAAGCCGTAGATCATTCAGTATTATATTTGAGAGAATTTCCAATTCGGCGCCTATATAGACAACGACTCTCCTCTCCTTTCCTTTCGTTATAAATATATAAATATACATATAACTAAATATAATCGCATTGCGATGTATAACTCTCATTCGAATGCATACCGTATAATATAATCGAGAGTGTATTTAGGGGGGGACTAGCTTGGGAGCCTCGTACAGGTCCTTCTTCACCTTATATTTAGATTTGGGACTCGATTGAAAATTGGGAGGAGCAATTGCTGCTCGCAATGTATAATTGTACCTCCGTATTCACGCTCTCATATGATATATATTATGATTCTTAGAGCAGGTTCTAACTGCGGGTTCAAATTGAATTTTTGATTTTTAGAATTGAGTTACTTTTTAAGCTACCCGACTGAGAGTGAGCGGGAGTGAGAGTTGCACCTATGCAAGGAGGCGGAGGAGGTTCCAATAATTTTGTTTTCTTAACTTTCTTTAAAATGGACACTATAGAGTAAGACTTGAAGGTGTTGGGGCAGGCTTTTAAGATCGTGATTCATGGTTCCGCTAACGCGTACCGGCATTTCGACTTGGTTGAATTGCTGGTTGCATTCCTCTGAGTCAGTTGCACTGAATTGTAGAGCGTGGGTATAGGTATATGCACATATATAATTCATCCGCCTTCCAACCTTCCAAATTTTTAAACTAGGCATTCGTCAATTGGCTATGTAGGTACCTATGAGACAATTTTTTTTGCTGCTGCTTCACTCACATACCAACTCAATCCATGCGCTTGTCCCTCCCCTTTTTGCCAATTTCAATGTTTTTTAGCACCATGAGTGTCAAACACGGGTGGGTGGGGAGAGAGATAGCGAAAAAATTAGAAAATTTTGTAGGATTGATAATTACTGGAAGCATGAAAACCAATTTCGAATCACTTGAGCGTGTATTTTAATCCAAAGATTTGCTACAACCCAGAAAAAAAGGTAGAACTAGATTCATTATTCTCTTTCATAGTCAATAATTCATTTATCGCCCCAATTTCTTACTTATGTGCTGTCCCGTTTTTTGCTTTTCAATTTAAAACGTATTCCTTTTCGCTTTCCATTTTCCAAATATGTATATGTATACTGCTCTTTTAAAGAATAAATGTAAATCACCAAAGTAAAAGCTTTTGTAATTTGACGTTATTCCTGTTGAAGATGACGTGTTTAATTGGAGATTAATGAGTTAATAATACCCACATACACAGTAGAAAATATATTTTATTTGTAAAATGATTAGTTTTTTAATAGGTTCAAATAGATTTGTTCGTCACATTACATATTATTTATGTGCATTACAAGTTTTATTATATAGAGAAGTTTTTCTTATAAATGTATAGATATAACAAAAATATAAAGATGCTTTCATTGAAAAGTTTACTAATCATGTCTGCAGATTTAAAATCGATAAGATTATTAGACAAAAAATAATTTGGGATATTGTTGAGTAACCTTACTTTTTCTACTTTTTATTTGATATTAATACTTTTAATGATTCACTATTAAGATATGTAATGTAGAGGTTAATAATTGTTAATCATATATACAACACATTTTATTCAAACAAAATTCATTGGTCGCAAATCTAAAAACTTGTCTTTAGTATCTATCTATATTTATTTTTTGTAACAATGATTATTACAAATATGCTTACCTAGGCCCACAAACCGAGTTTAAAAATATATACAATTTGTTGATTATATTCATGTCAGATTTCAATTAATTTCTAATGCATTTTATGGATATGTATGTAATATATATTAATAATAAATATTAAGCTACATATTTTAAATTTTCAGTTCAACTTTTTGAGATTAAATGTCCTTCATACATGTTTAAATTTATTTGGAATAATAACTATAAGTACCTATATCTTAGACTACATACAACTGACATATCATAAATGTTTAACAACAAATAGAGAATACAGACTTTTTCTGAAAATATTTCCAAAATACTTCCCATTTCATTCGATTTAATGGGAAATTTTAATCCATTATAACTCGTATTTAAAAAAAACTTCAACACTACACAGTTCAACATAAATCCTCCTCATTCTCTTCAACACATCAATATATACATAGTACAACATTCAGTGGCAGTTTGTAAAGTCCAGCTGAGCTTCCAAACGTCTGTAGGGTCGCAGGGCAAGGAGAAGCAGTGAGACATAAGCAGGCTCACAAATTTGTTTCTCCAAACGTAATCCGCTTTTTCTCCGGAGGATTTTTCTTTGTGGATTTTAAACTACTTTGTTTTACAAATTTTAAGACCTCACTCATTCGCGCGCTTTTCTAAAATAAAAAAATGACGGAGAGGGGAGGGGTGGATGGTGGTATGGGTTAAGAAGAGGGATGGAGTGGAACGGGTGTTGATTTAGTTTCGACTAACTCTGAGACTGCGTTGTAGTTTTTTTAATAAAAATAATATATAGAACAAGTAGTAAAAAATCTGTTTGAAAATTTGAATTTTAAACTAGATAAAAACTAAAACAAGAATAACAATTTAATTTTGAAGAGAAACAATACAGATGGGATTGGTAGAGTGAGCATAATAGGTATCATTTTATTTGGATCTAAATATACTTTCTTTAATGACCGTATGTGTTGTCGTAAAAGGATAAATGAGTTTTCTCCAATTTTTATAGTAATACAAAACAATTTGAACGGAATTTCAGACACTATAAAGAGTTATTTATAGTTTTAAATAATTGAAATGGTCTGTATAGTTGTTAGTATATAATATAATGATCGGTGTATGTAATTCGTATAATAATTATGTATCTTCCATTCGATAGTCATGAAAGGCTAAATCAATAACATTCTGATGTCTTTTTCGTTCTAATGAATGACACTTCTTTGGTTGTATACTTTACTTTCTAGTAATCTGCACATTTCATTACGCTTTTAAAAGAAATCATAATTGATAAAATTGCATAAAAGTTCTGTATATGTAAATCATGAGCAAGTGTACTAACTCTTTTAAATAATTATATTTTTATGTCTTCTGGATAAGCTTACAGAAAGTAAACCAACATTTAAATTAATATTTTAGTAATAAACATAAAAAATTATACTTAGGTAATAAACTTCGCCTTATTATAACTTGGAATCGTTTTTTATCATTCCCTTTAAATTATTTATTAGAATATTTAAAATATAATGTTCACAATATGGCACACCTTTTAATACCTATGTAAAACTGGCTAAAGCAGTTTTGAACAAATTGTATTAAATTTATTTATAACTCATTTTATTGACATACATTTTATGTACAAACAATACATACATAAAGAGAGTGATGTCACAATCACGAATATTTCTAAGAAGATATATATCTATCAAAATTAAAACGACAGCATCGTAAAAAAGAAAGCCATGAAACGTACTCCTCAAAAGCAAAAAGTTAAAATGATATTGATGAGATGTATTACATAGTCACTGAAGAAATTAATATAAAAAAGCGCCAAGATTTGTTTGTTACAATGCTTTCTACTAAAACTACATAAACATACAGATCATAAAGTAGCATCTGTATATTTAAACTGGAAAATTTATAAGAATAAATGACCAAAAAATCAGAAAAAATTCATGGCAATTGTATTATTTTTACTATTTTATATATTAATTAGCTTATCAAAAAATTCTAAATTTTATTCCCTAATTTTTTGGAATTTTCTAGTTTAGAATTCTCTATGATATATATGTTTATGCATTTTTAACAACAAACATCGTAACAGTTAAATTTTAACACCCTTTTTATATTAATATCTTCAGTGGCTGTACTAAATGTCCTCAATATCATTTTAACTTTTTGCTTTTGAAGAGCTCGTTTTTTGATTTATTTTTTGAGACGCTGTCGTTTTTATTTTGATATCAATTACATTTTTTTGCAAAATATTACTATATTCAAAGAATTTAATGTTTGCTACATAAATAATATTTTTTAAATGATATATATATAATCGTGAAATAGTGCAATAAATTTTATAAACTTGACATATAAAGGGATCATCAGTGTGATTCATTTCCATAATAATTAGGGATTAATGTCCATAATGATATAAATATATATTTATATTAATATCTAACATATGTATATCTAAACTGCAAAAATCATAAACACATGAGTATAATAATAATACATTTACAGAAACTTGATATATGTACATATTAAGGCATTGTTATTGTGATTGATTTTCTTAAGAACCATTTATTTCAATATGAATTATATACAATTTTGTTGATTTTAGTGTAAAAGTTTGAATATGGAAATGTAAATATATATTTAATAAAAAAAGAAACATAAAAATATTTAATCGTATTAAAATTTTCCGTTTTACTTTGAAATAGTTATCTTTTATTTTAATCTTATATTGTTGTCTACCAAATGTGTAATTTTATTTTTACTTTGAAACTGCACTTTACTTGTAACATATTTTAAAGTAAAACTGTTGAACCACTTTTATTGACGACAATTCCAGCGATTACTCCTAAAATATCAATTTTATGCAGTAAATGAATTTCCCGATAAAATGTAAATTAAAAAATAAGGCTGACGAAAATAAAATTAAAATTGTAGTAGTAATAATAATAAGAAGAAAGAATTTTTCATTGAAATTGGCACCTTTTTTAAATCTTATCTAGAAACCTTTTCAAATCTTCACTTTATGTGAATTTTGTTCCTTAGTGCTTGACGATTACGCTGATACCAAAATTGACTGCATTTGAATCCGCTTGCTTAGTCTAATTTATTAGCGGTCAAAGATAGGCCTATTCTCTTTTCTCATTAATGACTAAAGCTGTTAACATCTTTAAAGTTAATTGCAGACAAACTTGTTCTTGGCTTGACGATGCTAACGTATCGTCTAATAAACTCTTATTATGTCATTGTTTTTAGTTTACATAATATATTTTGCATTATACTGCTGTGCACGAAATAAATCTTATGTCGCTGTTATAAAGATTAAATATTGAAAAAGCATTCTTTAATTTATTTAAGTACTTATTTAAAATGAAATTGCCTCAAAGCGCTTAAAATATGCATATGTATATATTCCAGGCGTAAAATATTGGATTGAAATGATTATACATATATGTATATTGACTTTTACATTTATTTTTTAATTTAAAATTCTATATTAATACATCCCAAGAAAATTTAATTCGATCGAATATCATATACGAAGCAGTGAAAGTCCCTCCTTACCTCCCTTACAATCCAGTCATTTGTTCCATTTTCTCAAATTCACTTGGTAAAAGACAAAAAAGGACGAGTTTTACTTTATCTAATGGAGGTTGACATCGACTCATGAATTAATTCATTCGGGTAAATTCTGAAAAATTATTATCGATTTTTTAAATTAGAATTTTGGATTCTAAGTTTACTCATTCGAACGAATTCCAAATAAGAATCTATCTATTTATTTATATATATAATATTCGTATATTTTTCTCTGTTTTATGCCCGGCATTCTTGTTTTTCGGTAAAGTGTCGTGCCTACGTACTTATATATTTATCTTTATTCAGAAAATGCTCATATGAGTGCAGAAAAAGTGAGTGGCATACATGCAACGCAGATTTAAAATTTTGAATATTTTGTAATATAATCATAGAAAAGTGTTATGTACATATATGTTTTGGCCAAAAGTTTAGAACGCTTATAAAAAACAACGTATTTTCCCAATTCAACAAATTTATTTAATATTTTAAGATAACATATAATGACCACATGTATAGATTTTTAGAATAATAGGAGTAAAATAATTTAATTTTAATTTTAAAATTAATCAGCAACAATCGTTGAAAATCGTAGGAAAAATACGTTGTTTTTATAAGCACTCAAAACTTCTGGCCAAGACTGTATATATATGACTATGTGTATATAGTATTTTGTATCATATATTGAAAAATTAGAAAGCATTGCATTTAAAATGGTGCATATATTTTATTTAAAGGAAAGTAATAGAAAAGTAATATGGCGAGGTGGAAGCGATAAATGAACACCAGAAGTAATTTAATTCTTTATTTTTCTCCTAAATTTGGGATAAAACTTTTTAAACTACAACTCCCTGTAAGAATATCATTATCATAAAAATTGGGAAGACAGGATCTGAGAAAACAAGCACCTTGACTGGAATTATTTTTTCCACTTAAAAAAAATGAAAAAGAAAACCTTTTATTTTTGTAGGAGTGTTTCCCCTTTCTCTTTCTCACTCCATTTCTTGTTTCGTCCCCCTTTCTTTTTCTCGTCCCACTTTGACTGGACACACCGGATTGAATTTTAATTAAACTTTGTAAACAGAAAATCAGTGGCGAAAAATTGAAAATGAATTCGCTATATTTTCGAGAGAAAAGTCTGAAGACGTGGACAAATACTCGATGCCTTTTCTTCTTCTCTTTCCCCTATTTACTTCGTCTTGGAAGGCAGCACATACAGTCAAACCGAAGCAGGCAGCCCAGTTTTTGCCCCTAAAATTCTAGATGGAAGGGGAGGAAATATCCTCTGCATGGCTCGCTTAACTCTGCCTATTAAAAAAGGAAAATTAAAAGGTGAAATTTAATCTGTTTTAGATAGCAGGACACTGGGAAAAGGTGACGCGATATTGTGGTGTTTCCTCCCAATACTTGTGTGAGCTCAAATATATTTCCTATCTGAGTATACTTCAAGTGAACACGTCTGTTTCAAATATAATCCAAAGGTTTACTATTTAAAATTTACTACTACTTATGTTGCTTAACGAAATAATTACATTTACAGATTCTGTTAACGCAACATATGAAACCAAATTAGCCCTATACAATAGAAAATGGCTATATAGGTACATATAATTAAATTACAAGTTTATATCATGACAAATTATGTAATAATTATTCAATTAAATTGATAACATGTAAGCCTATATTATGCAATAATAATGTTATTGTGTAAAATTTTAAACTTGATTTATTAAATTACGCTAAATTGATATACTTCGCTAAAAATGATAATGACATAACTATATAACCTATATACCTTCCAAAGAATGTTATATGTACATGTACATATATAATATATATGTACATGTACATATAACATTCTTCATTAATTCATTATTTATATTAAAAACATATACATACATATTATGTATGTATATGTTTTTAATATAAATAATGAATTAGTTCAAAAATCATATGTAGTCATTTGTTTAAATAGACAGTATACTAATTTAGACTGAAATAAACGAGTATAATTGGAAAATATATTCGGTGATTGGATTTTTAATAAGAATCAATAGTCTAAATTATTTACAACTCTGCAGTTGTAAAGGACAGATGTATGAGTCCATCTGTGACATGTACAGTGATTATGTGAAGAAGAAGTATCCAAGGGTTACTGTAGTATTTGATGGTTATACTTCAGGGCCAACAATAAAAGATGCAGCGCATATCCGAAGGTCATCCGTCCAGGGAGAGGATGTCATACTCCAACCACACACGCTATGTACGATGAAACAGCCTCACTTCCTTGCTAATGAAAAAAAAAAAACAAGCATTCATCAATATGTTGGGAAAAAAGCTTGAGCATGCAGGAGTCACTGTGAAACATGCTGCATCAGATGCAGATCACCTTATTGCCAGCGAGGCTCTCCAGAAATCGATGACTTGCAACACTATTGTTGTGGCAGATGACACAGACGTACTTATCCTGCTAATCTATGGGGGTGCTAACCAGTGGATTCCAAAGAGCCTATACTTTAGACCAGAGCCCAAGAAGAATACTCCTCGGGAAAAGAGAAGACTGTGGAATATCACACTGATGGTGAAAACACTTGGGCGAGCCGTGTGTGACCACATTTTGTTTGCTCATGCACTTCTTGGCTGCGATACCACAAGTCACCCTTTTGGCATAGCGAAGTCAGTAGCAATTAAGAAATTAAAGTCAGACCCATCCTTTCGAGAAGCTGCTGGCATGTTCCAAAACAACAATTC
>JAYRBW010108836.1:0-18464 GCA_036023295.1 Invenusta paracnida
ACACCCTCGGAATATGGATACGCTAACAATTCGGCTATCCAGGAGGATATTATTCATTACAAATAATGTTTAAATTAAGAGTATACGATTGACTCAAATTTATGTCTTATAACGTGAATATTTTTTTGCAAAACTTTAAAATTGAGATATAATTAAATATTTAGAAAAAGCTACTCAATGTTAGAGCAAATTGATTTTTATTTTATAGGTATGTAAAATAAATTATAAAAAACGTCCTCCTTCTTAATTAATAATTTATTACGTCGATCAGTTTTACTACTCACTATAACTAGTAGTATGATAAATAATGGAAATGCAGAAATTTTTGTAATTTTAGAAAATCGAAACGCTAGATCATAAGTTTCTGTGTTACATAACATTAATTATGCAATTTTAAATGACCAATGATGTTTTCCATCCAATTCATAAACTTTTTATAATATAACATTACAATATTTTATTTTAATAGAAACATGGATTTAGGTGAAACTACCCAATAGATAGATATAGTGGAAAAAAATGTTAGTTATTTAATTTATATTTTTGAATTCTGAAACTATAAATATCGTAAAATAATAACAATTTGCCTAAATATTAAAATATATTTCCCAAAAGTTTAGTTTAACCTCTTAACAATAACCAATCGAAAAGCTAAGATACTTAGATATACGTATACCAATTTAAAGCACGATATTTAATAGAATATTAAACATTATTTAAATGACGTACTTTCTCCAGGTTTTCTTACAAATATTTCAAAAATCGTCCTTATACCTACTTTATAGCTTCCTGGTTGATTTCATCAATGTGTTAATTATCAATCATACTTGATTAATTTATATAATTTGATAAATGATGGTTTTTATACTTTACTTTGGGGATTTTAAAGATCGCATTTTTGTAAACTGTGTATAAAAAATAGGCTATTTAAGGACACCATTTATAGAAACCTAAGTCGTCCACTTAAATAAATATTAAGTAGAACACCCAATTTTATTCAAGCATGCGTAAGTGATTTTAAAAGTAAAAACCAACCAACATTTGTGCGGAACAGGTTTGAACTCCATTTTGAAAAAACAACAGTTAAACTAAACAATGAATAAGCTTACTTTAATATCGATCCATATATAACTCAAACATTCATGGCACTTATAGAACACTTTCACTAAATTTCATCAGTTCTGTGGTGAATTCGTACAACGAAATTGTAAAAGCAAAACTATAATGTTTTATTGTTGCAAGAAAGTTGAACAACTGGCGTGTTTTTATGAGTGAATTTACTCCCCATACAAAGGGTGTACTGGAAGCTAGTGGTGGTTTGTGCCAATAATATGCCATGACGCATTCAAAAGCACACATAATAAGGTTCAAATTCCTGACTCAACTTTCTGACCCCAATTGTGGTTACAGACTATATAATAGTGCTTTCTACAATGCAAACTCGTGCCCGATATAATTTGCTTTTCTGTTTTCTATATAATTTCTTCCCCAAAGAACACCTATATATGTAGGGTTGAATTGTTAAAGACATTTGTTTAAAATAAATGTATACTTCAACTTGCTTAATGAAAAAGTCGATAATTGCATTTTTATTGTGTCGAAAATTGAGAAACGTTATTTATAAGTTTTCAGAGTTTTCCACCATTAAAGAAAAATTAAAATAACCGATTTTAAATAAAATAGTGATCAACATTTTCAATTATACTATCTTTCTCTTGTAACACCAGAGAATGTAAATCATGTTATAGCAATACATACAATTGTAACAATTTAAATGAAAATATATTTAATCAATGTCGTCAAATTCTATTAAAATATGTAGTTATATTATTTCTCTGGTATATGTATATTCAGATCCAAATATGTATTTCTAAAAATGTCGACCTCAGTTTCAATCTCTGTAGGTCCATACAAATCAACAAAAAATAATCGACTTTTTTTTCAACCTTTTCAATGCACCTGAAATAATATGTAGGTATCGTTTGAAATATTGAAGAAGAGGCATAACCAAAAACCTGTTGCCACTCAAAATTCAAGACGATTCATTTTATTTTGCTTCGAAGCTCCTTTTCAAAGGTTTTCTTGAGAGACCTCCAAACTATGAAACGAATCTTATACACCATCAATACAAGATCTACAAACTAGAAGATATAATCGAGTTTTTATTGGAAACTTTTAATGATTGGAAAGTGAACTTTATTGCCTCACTGATTTAAAGAAGTCTCGTCATTTTATAAGATTGGTCGGAAAGTATTATCGTGCTAGACATATGTTTATATATCCTGATATATTAGAGTTTTAGTGTATCGGCCGTATGATAAAGGGTATTAATATACAAGAATAAAGAGTAAAAAAAAATTTGGGAAGACAAAATGAAAGAAAATATAATAAAAGACTGGCGTCTGTGGAGTCACTTTAGTTAGAAGAAGAAAAAAGCGCGATTCACTGCCGAATAATAAGGGGCTCTATTCTGCCTCAACTCAAATATATAGGTGAAGTGTAGAAAGGGGATTTCACTTTATGAGGTAATCAAGTTGGAAGGAAACAACGTCGACCAAATTTTCTCGTTTGTCTGTTTTTTATTATGCGGGGGGTGGGTGTAGGAGGTTTGAGGCTTTTGGAATACCTAGTTTTGGTGTCGAAAATAGGTCAGCTTATGTTTCCCGTGGTCTCTTCTCATCTTCCCTCAGTCGTCCCCTTTGTTGATGAATACTTACTTCGATAAAATTTTTGATACTGTAAAATCAATTTCGGTAAGTTTTATGGTATTATACACCAAACAACAATGACAAATTATTAATAATTCTGATTTTATCGAAAATTGAGAATCAACCGTGTAAACATTTTTTTCAGGGAGTTCTTAGTATTTTCTATATATTTATAAACAAATGACTCTGCAAATTTAGTGCATTGACAATTGACACTCCTAATTAAAACAATCACGCATGCATAACGGTAGCCCATCTTTAGTACAAAATGTACCCTGAATGTTCCAGTGATTTACTCCTCAATGCATAACTCTCCGAATGACTCAGATAGAAAATAACACATATTAGGGAAATGATAAAATAAAGAAGATATATATTATCCATATAACCATCGTCCTTCCCAAACGCCGGAAGCTCTTGTGAATGTTGATGATGATGGGGTCGAGAGATTTCTGTCCCAAATCTTGTGGGAGATTGACTGTGGGGTCATTTCATTGAGAAGTATACGGAGTTGACTGCTCGCAATTATTATTGACTCTTTCTTCACTATACAGAGTTGCCCAACAAATCTGCGTCGTGTCTTATTGTTTCCAGCTCTTTCCAAAACACTAAGTGAGTAATAAAATCTTTGATATAGATGAACCAACTCTGTTGCCATTGAATATGTAGGCACCTACCTAATATTTGATTTAGATAGAACACATTTATTCCAAGTATTAAGAATTGGTTTGATGTGATATTTTGATACCTATTTAGGGAGTGTCACGTGTTGTGCCGGGAATATATTGACGAAATTATAAATGCCCAAACAGGGACGCCAATTGAGTTCTAACGGTCGTCGGCGCGCTGGTTTCCAAGCAAAGGAAGACGAAGCGGTAGCTAAATCTTTCGCCTCTAATTCGGTGATTAATTCGGTCAACGATGTTATTCCAGAATGTAAATGGATTATAGTAGGCATACAGTTAATTTGGGAAGAACGTAAAGTATAAAAGTATCGGCTTCCGGGTATCGAATTTGTAACCATTTCATTGAGGAAGAGTCAGTTTATGTATTGCGTTGGATTTAAGCAAGATGTCTTGGTTATAATATATCTGGTGACTTTGTTGTATTTATTGAGTCACACTTCCTTGGTTATAGCACTATCGCAGAAACGCGGGTCAGCCAGGTAGGTGTTGTCATTGAATGTATTGTACCTATATAGAGATTTTAGCGATGAAGGGATACAATAAACTATAAATAATTAATGTGTTTGATGAAATTTCGGCATTGTCAAAATTACTGAAAATAAATGTATAGATATATATTGTCCACCCTTTAACGATAGATCTTAAACAATGCTGCTCTTATCAGCATCTCGAAAACGCTAAATAATTTAACGAAATAATTGATTTTAATGAGCATATAAACTTATAGCGATTAGTTACTTTATACTTTACTAATTAGTGGACAAAGTGTTCTTTTCAGTGTAAAGAATATTTACATCAATTCTTCTTTACGGACATCTAATTTTTTCTTAATGTATCATTTCATATCATAAAAATTGCTTTGATGTTGTTCGATTACAGTTCTCTAAAGTTTGAAATTTGGAATAATTCGACAATGTCTAACTTCTGCAATTACATATTGAATATTTTCTACCACAAACAAGTCCATAACATAAGAATTTTTAAGAGTACTTTCTGAAAAACATAAAGATATAAATCAGGCATTGCGATAGGCCAATATAGTTCATAGTCGAAAAAATAAGCAACATATAATTAAAGTCCGTATAAATTTCCAGCCAAATAATTTTGAACTGATCTAGAACAAATTAATTTCCATGGGGATTAACCTCATATAGGTAATATGAAAATAACATCAAACACATCTGGATGATGTAAAGCTGAATTTGCCATATATCTTTATTGTTCGAAAAATTTAGAAAAGAATCTCGCTTTAATTGAAATATGATTTCTAATTGATTTATGTGTTACTCGAAAAATAGAACTCACTGCATTCTCTATGCCAATATTAATACTCTTCAATTAGAAACCGCAATTCGTCTGATTTCCAATTTGAAAAAATCTGAACAATTTGATGCTACTTTGCCATACAACAGGCGCAGATCTTGGTCTTGTATCGCACCCTTGAGAGAAGCTTTATTGGAGGTTGATAGCAAGCATTCATCATCTGTGGAAAAGATTTCGATTCTAAACCAACTTACAATCTGGCAGCTGTGCGCGCTTCGCAGTTCACTGTAAATCCAGATTATTTGCAAACGATGGTAATGTACTTTTTATAAATTAAAATCAACTAAAACGAGAAATTCTTATAAATAAAATAGTGCAAAGTTTTAGGAAATATTTAAACAGCCTCAATTTATATGCATCATTTTAAAAGATAAATAAAATCGCAGACATTCAAAATTATATTTGTAAAAATTTTCTTTTTTAAGATATACATAATAATACATAATCAATCCGAAATAGTTTGATGGAATGTAATTCGAATAAATTAAATTCGGATTTAATTGATAGACTATTCTTTAATTCAAAAGTTCGTGTTAGGCAATCAATAAAAATAATAATATCGTTTTCCTAAAATCATATTATACTACTGTAATGCATCCAAGAAAATATTTGTTCCCATTCAAAATTTAAATTAAATTCTCTGAATATATTTCCAATATTATTAAACTCACCTGGAAGTCCCAGGAACGCTTGAAGATGAAGACGAACCAGACAATGACCCAGACACAAATGTAGCCCAGCGTCATCAGCGTATTGACCAACATTAGCCGATCTCTGGTGCCTCCCTCTTCGCCACCTCCTCTGTAGACCTGGACACACGTGTACACCACTGGCAACTTCACACCCGCTCCTAGCAACAGTGTAACCATGGCGAGAATGTGTGGCAGATAGCCATAGCAGCAGGTCCTAACAACGGGCCCGCTCCTTCGACTACTACTCTGTTGACTACCCCCACCTCCAACTCCACCGCTATCCAGTTCGTCCACATCACCCACCTCTCCGCCTGTAACTCCCTCTCCACCGCCACCCGTTTCTGGTGGCGGTTGGTTGTTGTTGCTATGGTGGTTGCCAAGCGTCCCGTTCCGCCGTACAACATCGTAGAGGAAGTGTTCGCGGTAGCGCGTCAGTGTGTTGATAAACTTAGCGAACCCGTACTCGAATATGGTGATTAGAGAAAGCTCAAATATTGTCGAGCCAACCATGGAGAGAAAGAGAATTCCGACGGGACTGGTGTTGGGTCGTGGACGGTCGGAGGCTCCAGACGGTTCGTTCGCCAGTTTGTAGATAACGCCAACAGCGGAGACCTCGATGAGAAGGTGCAGCTGGGTGAGGATGATGATGAGAGAGAAGAGGAAGGTGAAACCACGATGGGTGGCCCAGAAGACGACGGGGTAGCGTAGACCGAGGAGAAGGAGGGCGAGAGCGAGGTTGAAGAACTCTGGCGTCATGGGAAGGATCTCTCTAAGGGGTCCCTCTTCGGGGTGGTTGTCGTCTGGATGGAAGAGGTAGTCGAGGTCGCTGTGCCAGATCCGATCTGACAGGGGAGAGCGAGGGTTGTCATAGAGATTTAAATTGAATAGAGGTGGCAAACATATATAAGGATTACACACTTCGCTAACGGAATGAAATAGATAAATAAGTTCTCTTTACTCCAGCTTAAATGGTGGAATTTTTATATTTGTTTGTTGCAAAGCTAAGAACACACACACATTTCAAATATCTATATCTTGCTCAGAATATATTTGGCCATCAGAATTTTAGTTCTGTGAAATTTCTTTATTTACATAAATTTACAGAGAAGTATATTTACTAAAGTATTATATTCTTGAAAGTTCCCCAATTATGCAAACATAAAAACTGTATTTTTAATCATTTTAATATATTTATTTATCATTTTATTTTATTATTAGCTGAATTTAGTATAAAATGAACATAAACTATAAAAAAATAGAGTTTTTTAGTAATAAAAACAGTGATTTCTAAACATTGTTTATCATTCAGTTAAAAGCGGAATAATGAAGGGTTGTGGTAGTCTCTTGCCATATTATGGATAATGCTATAAACATAACGATGGCGGCTTTCTTAATTTAAACATAGATTACCACTTAAATGGTTAAACGTTTCACTCTGTCATACAGCTAAATCGTGTAATTTAGTACCCAAATATAGAGACTCTTGAGTGCTTTTATAATGCCAGTTTTACATTATTTTGAGAAATATAGAAAAAGGATTCCATTCAAATCTGCATAGATGTACAATATATGCGTTGGGGCGTGGCCTTTCTGTTATTTGATGTTTAAGTATTAAAAGGTAAACTTTGAAATTAGCTTTAGAATTGCATATCCAATATTATTATATTTCCTTTATATGACTATATTTACGTATACATATGTATCAATAAATTAAAAGTCAATAATAATTACTTGATACGAAAAATATTATTTAACAAATTATTTTGAAAATGTTATTCCTAATTTGCTTTGATATACGAAGTTTTAAAATCAATGCAATTATTTGGATTCTTCTTAGACCTTTTAACTGCTTAGCTTTTTGAATTTGTTTTTGAATTTTTATTAAAAAAAGTCATTATTCATGATATAAGTATATATTAATGTTTAAAATGGCCGCTATGTATACAATTGATTCATTACAATTATATCAAGGCCTCGCATTGTACACTAAATATTAAATAATAATATAGTCTTACATAAAATAACAATGCACTAAAAATTATATAAAACCATTGTAATTATATTAATCCGTTTTATTTTATACATACATACAATATTTAGTGATACAAACGAGAAAGGTATGTACTTATTTATACATATATGCAATTACATATAAATAATCTAGGGAAGACTTAGTTGCATTATTTTTTATTTTGCATAAATGAAACATTAAATCTTCCTTTATTTATAATTTTCTATTATTTAACAAACTATAACAATAACAAATAAATACAATCACTATTACGAACAATATGAAATACATAAATAAAAAATGTATACTCAACTGTTATATGTATGTCAGTATATTATGTACCTACAATTAAATCATAGTTTTTAGCGGAACGGTGGAATAAAAAGCCTTCCAAATTTAAAAAGCAACCTCAAACTAAACCTGACAGGGCCGAGGGGTGCCTCTTACACTTAGTTAATATAGGCACATTCTGCAGGAATGCAGAAAAAAACAGAACAAGCATCAATTTTTATAAATTCCATTTTGCTGCCCAAAATGATGAACATATTATTCTCAAAATCAACCGTTCTCAAAGAGAAGATCTCACAAAGGAGGCAGGCAAGCTTTGAGGCACATAATTTATCGAAAATATAGTGTCGGTAAAACAATTTGTTCCTCTACAAATACAAATGGTCTCAGGGGGCCAATTAAACATTTGCTATGTGTTTTGCTGCATGCATCTTTCCGAAACCTCACATTTTTGAAAACTAAACTCTACCGTCAAACAATACATACATCCCTTTTTGGTGCTATTTGCGGTGATCTTTTATATATATAACGTGACCATAGCAATACGTGAAACAGGATGTATATTTATATAGTGTCACAAAATAGTATCTGAATAGTATCAATAATAGTATGATACTATTATTAAGGTGTCCATGGAACGGGCTTTCTAAAATTGAGTGTATATATATATAGTAATATAATTAATGTGACCATCCTTATATATTTCAAATGATAATAAACAATATTAAAGGAAACAGACCGCTATTTTTTTTAATAAAGCAGGTGTATATACATATAAATACTTTATCTGTATGAAGTATGATTCGACTGAATTATGTAACTTAAATTATTAATCAGGGTTTTATTTTTGTGCCGTCATTTATTTAAGGGGCTAATATATCTAATAGCGCCTAGTAATAGCGACATTTCTATAAATATTGCATGCAAGGGCAACAGACAGAAAATTAATCAACAATGCTTAAGTCACTGTACATTTGTTGTCCTTTAATTTGACCTTTGTGGACAAAAAGTTGACTAAAAGTTTATATTAATAAGTACATCAATTCTTGATTTTAAAAGATCATTTTAACGAAAGTATGACATACCTGCAGAGCTTATGCGTGTAAAGTAATAAAATGAGTATGATTCGCTGAAATTTCTTAATTATGTTAACATCATGTGTTATTAATATAATAATCACTTACGTTTACATTTTCTAGATATATGAATGCAACCTATAACAAGTATTCAGTGTACATTACTTGAAGGATTAATGATACAGCTTTGCAAAATACTAATTTTGAAATAAATAGTTGTATTAAAATTATTAACCATAATCGCTAGAGGGATAAATGAAATCAGTTTAAGAATATGATTTAATATTTCTTTTACTGTACAAATTGGATAACGAGTATATGGAACTATAGTCATTTATTTTAAACACGTAGCATTGCACATGAAGCATTTAGAAAGACAAATATTATTTGACAATATTCATGTCGTTGGTAATCTTATAAATGATCAGATATGTGTATTTTGCCGTAAGCGTTGTCATTTAAAACTATCTTGAAAAAAAATAAAGACAATTCCAATATGGCGGCCGATATATCATATATAATGGTAAGTATGTTTCCAATATTTTGAGAGATATATAATCCGGTTAATCGTTTCTGTATTCCGTGGTTTAAATATATTTTTTATTTTTTTTATTATCGTTTACTATTAAATTAATTATTACTAATAAATTACTAATAAATAACTTACATTTTATAGCATTTTATCTTTTTACATTTAAATAAATAAGATAAAATAAGATAAAATATGTTAAATTATATTCAACATGTTTTAAACAATTTAATTTACAAGTTAGTTTTACAATGATATTATTTTACAAATTTACTTAACATAAGTTATACTTTGTATATAGACACATCGATTTGAATTGTAGCAGGAAAATTGTTCAGTTCAATATATAAGAATATCATTTCACCAATAAATCATAGTACTAAGTTGTACACTGAATTGAACTCTTTTTCGATAAACCTCAATTGCAACTTCTTCCCTTTAAAAGCGGCATCATGACATCAAAATAGCACGAATTTAATTTTCAAGTGTTTACGTGATCTCTTCGATATTTTCTAAAAAAGATTGTAACTTTTACATTTTCTCTTATATCTTCACCGTTTCAAAACGAAAAGAACATTTACAACTTTTCATTGATGTCAAGAAGAAAAAAGTTTACGAACTTTACGAGCAATTTTGTTTTCGAATCTGAATAATAATAATATCATTGTATTTTAATTTGAAAGTGCATCGTTATATTCTTTAGATATTTCTGATGTACTTTTAGTTGTATACAATATGATTGAAATTGGAATATTTAATATCTTGACAGATGTAAAGAAACCACAATTATCGAAATTATTATTCCATCTGAATTTTATACGACAAATAATTAGATTTTACTGTGTCATACTTATTAAAGAATCATAAGAGGACTATATACATTCAAATGAATAATAAGCATCTAAAGTCCATAACAATATTGGTCAACTTCTAAAATGGGACACTTTTTAATTTGTTTGATTTTCAAACTTATTCTCTTTTAAACTCAAAAGCATAATATATGAAGTTGATAATGTTCCATTTATATACAACAAACTCAATTTGTTTAGTGATATAGTTTGTTTTAGTTAAAGAATTCTGCCAATCAACTTGTATTACTTTAAGTATAACGTAAAATGCACACGATATATTCCGTTTATTGAAGAACGCAATATACTATTTTTGACTGCAATGCTAATGATCCTGTTTCTAGAATGATAGATACATGAACCTCAAGCCTTCTACATTGGTAATTACTCTATAGTTTACGAGTGAAATAATGAATAATATTGCCTAAATTACTAAAAAAGACAAGTTTGAAAAATGTTTCTCTGCCACAGTATCAATAAATTAATAAAATCATTAGAATAAATGCATTTTATAAAAATAGGTTTGCGTAAATGTTTAAAAAGACCTTATACAATAATAGCTTACACATTATTTATTGCATAATTCGACCAAGCATGGACTGATTATGTAATATTGGCAAATGACTAAGAAAGAATGCAAACAAAAGTCACAACACAATCAGATTTCCGCTAATTAGCTTTAATTTCTCTAAATTTGATTCCATTCCATTTGTGATATTACAGAAGGTTTTCAATTTATTTATCCAAACAACCCCTTCCTTTTCCGGAATATATTCTTGAGAGAAGGTAATGGTCTACAAAGCAAGACACAGAGAACAGAAGCGTATTAATAACCCATAAAACCATAAATAGTCGGATTTTTTTCCCGGTCAGACACGAAAACGAGTGATAATGTTTCAACTTCGCATCTTTCTGCAAATTTGCGCCTTCTAATACTTCAGCTGCCAACTGGGATTTATCTCTACTCTGCTGGCGCATATTACTTCTTTTTAGTTTTTGGGAAATAAATTTAACGAAATATTGGAGAAGGGAAAAGTCATGTTTAGGAAATAAAAAGAGTATAACCGCAGCCAACCATTACTGCCACTTGATTTCCAAAAGAAGTCTTCCTTCCACTTTCTTCGTGGATTTATATATTGTGTATATATATATAAATACATGTGTATGCACACATCATGAGTAGATAACGAATCTTATGCCCCCCACAAAGAATCTGGTGAGGAGATAAGTAATTAGCCGAATAAAAACAATATCTTATCAGTCGCCTTCACAGGCAAAGTATGTGACTAGCCTATACTTACTGACTGGTGGTCTGGCCAGAAGAGAGACTATATATAGATAATATTAATATGTAGAAAAGTGAAACCGTTTGCTGGAAATTTCAAAGTGAGTATCACACACGCGCACAATTTTTTTAATCTCGTTTGGAAAGATAGAGAGATAGAGAGAGAGAGAGAGAGAAATAATTTTATTCAATGAATGAGCTTTCGTGGATTGCCGGGATGTGATCTGGTAAGCCCATTAAATTCAGGTTGATTAGATAATTCAGGAAAGCGACCGAACTAATATATCCCTTTTCCTAGTTTTTCTTTTACTTATTTCTTGAAGACAAATGTGACGATATAAACACTACACAGTGGGTTAGGAGAAAGAAGTGGACAGCCAGAAGAAATGAAAAGATTAAAGTCACAATTTAAGCCGATGTTTTGGCGTGTGTGGGAAGTTATTCATCAGCAGGCCAGTGCGATTTGGAATGAATGGATGAAGAATGAAATGGATGAATTACTGATGTTCAGGGTAGTGATGCGTACTACATGTGGGCAAGAAGATTTAACACGAGTGGCATGTTTTCCTGACAACCACACGCGGATGAATGTCTAATATATTTTAGAAATTGCCGTCAACTGTAACGATTGTTGTTTCCAGTTGTAAACATGAATCCAAATAGAAATAATGACAATTTTATGAAAATATTTTGTAAACCGAAAAGATACAGCGTGAAGATACTTTTTAGTTATGAATATACTGGTTGATATCCTCGATATATGTACACAAATATTTAAATTAAAAGAAACAGCTCATAACACAAATAAAGTTACACATTTTATTTAAAATTTAGAGCAAATACAATTTATGGATTTTTACTGTGAAATGATGTGAAAGTAAACAATGCAAATGACCATTATTTTGTATGTTTGAAAAACGAATGAGAAATACACTTATCATTAAAAAAGAAATTTGATCAAACGCGCAATATGCCACTCGTAACATTCAAATATTGAGATATGTTAGGTTAACGCGTCAATGTACTAAGTCAATACTAAGTATATATGTACATTACGTCACATTAATATGTGAAACGCAGGAAATAATATGCTAGTAAAAGTAACACATTATTCCTGTCACGGTGTTTACTAACAAGTTAGGTACCTATTATACGTTGACAGTGGCTTCTATTTTTAACTGTAATATTCTTAGGAATATACATTTTATAACGTTTTGTTTGACTGCGCAGGGCAAAGCTTATAACATCACTGCGTTCTCTTAATAGATGTATTGTTTTAATTCACGTGTCACTTTATCTGGGTTTATGACGTGCAATTATAGATTCAGAATGGAATCATACATACTATATAGATAATAATTACTTTCATTTTATACATAAAAATGCAATCGACCGTTGTTACATCTGTATTATCTGAAAAACAATTATAGTTATATTGTGTTTTCTGAGTGACTCTGCGACGATTTATAAAATGGAATAAATATGTTATAACTATACTTAAAGGTACGCCAATTCTTTAATTATTCTCGATCTTGTGGACACAATACTGAGCAACAATGGGGAGCTTTTAATTACATGTTTCTAAAGATCTTAGTTAAAAATAGGATTTATGAATATTTCAATGGTACGACAAATTCAAGAATGTAAACGTTTTGATAAAATGAAAATCATCAGGTAATATAATATACACAACAATCAAATAATTAGAAATACTTATCAGAAACTTGAACCAGTTGTTGTACTGATTATCTACTAACTAACTTCTATTTTAGTTGATGCATTAAATTATGTATTTATGCGGCTAATTAGATAATTTAAGCCTTATTTCTCCGAAATATCTATGTATTTATGCTGTTACCAATAATTTATCTAACTTTCAATACTCTAAGTTAAAAACGTTAAATATGACAAAAATAAAGACAATTTATGGACTTTGTATTAATTTAAAATTGTTGTGTTTATATGCTCAACGTGGAAAATGTTATCGACGGAAAATCTTTTTATATGAATATAATTTATATAAATTTGCTTGATACAACCCTTGAAAAAATTAACCGATAATTGTAGGAAATTTTTAAAATTATTATTTCTAAAAATAATAATAACAATAAACGATCAAGACTTTTGTATATATCAATCAATAAGTGTTTTTATATAAATATTATCTTTAAAAGTTGTTGATTAAAAAAGTTATATTTTAAAAATAATAAATTAAAAAATTTCTCACAAAAAATGTGTATCGGTTAATTTTTTCCAGGGTTGTATCTAGAAAGTAGTATAACATATTCATTGTAAATTATTTTGAAAAGGTATGCTTAATTTGACGTAATTATATAATACGTAAGTCATCCAACAAATACTATTTAAGCTACATTAATACCCAAAACTGTTATATTAGATATGCTGTTTTATGAATATTACGCCCCCCCCCTCCACCCACCAGGTCTATTTTGTGCATCCATATTCGGGTCAGAGCTCATTATAGGCCTCCCTCCCCATTTAACTGTTAAACAACCTAATAAAGTAGAGTTAAGACTAAGCAATGTAGGTACCTACATATAGTTAAACAAATATGTTTTGTTACATATTTTACTGAAAAAATGGCCAAACATATTTGTTTTATCATTGTTTAGTGTTTTGTTTTGTATTTTCTGCAAGAAAATTTATTTTTAGTACACTTCATGAATTATTACTTGAAATTAATCATTGCCCGAATCAGAATTTCAAATAGATTTGCATTTTTATTTTAAAAAGAAGTATGATTCAGTAATTTTTAACAGATGGGTTCATTTTTATAGGATGTAATGTGAATACCCAATCCATTTGTTGCAGAATACTGAGTATTCCTCTAAAAGTTGTAAAATATTATTTTGCGAAATATCACGGAAGCTGATACATTTGTTCATTTAAACATCACAGCACAAATGCGGTATACAGTGGAGGGAGGGAGGGAGGGGAAGGGATAAATGTCAAAGAATTATTTTCCAAAGGCATTTAGGTATCGAAACAGTAGTATCGATTGAAATCAAAATAATTGGTTTTTTGAAACTCAATTAATTCTTACTCAATGGACATTATATAATACAATAGCTTATATATTACTTGAACAAATGGAAGATTACAACGTCATTTTTAAGTAATTATTATGTGAACGAAATACTGTAAAATTTACTAATGTTCATGACTTTAAAATTAACATATCTTCACAATTAATTTCAAAGTAAATATGCTATTGAAACCTGTTATATATGTATATATAATGAGCATCGTATCCAGTATAATATGCTCCCACATGTATGCACAAATATGTTTAGACCTCTCTCAAACAGGCACGTATACCGATATCCTCATGCTTAGCTTCTACTGTTGCAACGCTATAGATAATGTTTCTTGACAATTATTCTGAGCAGCATATATCCCCAAACTTTGGCCCCTATATACAAGAGGGAACTGGAAAATGCACAGTCAGTCGGGTTCATACTTTTCTAATTCTTCTTCTGCTATAACTGATGACACAACACTAATCTCCAGAATTATTAATTCAACGAAGATATATGACCGACAATGAGGTAATTTATTGTTTTCCACTCACTGACCTCACTTTTTAATATTATTATGGACGCTTTCATGTTGCCGCGCCCGATTCCTCTCCGTGTAATTAGTTTGTCAACCTCTGGGCCTAAACAATACCTTCAACCATATCATATGTGTATATGAGTATATATGAGCATATTTTATGAATTAGGAACCTCATGCTAGCAACACCAAGGTCGCCAGGTATAGTATGTATGTAGGTATGTAGTCGATATTGACAAGATTAATAAAAATACGCATACATACTTATTATTAACGGTAGTTTTAGGAAACTAAGTAATTTGGTATAGTATCCATGGGTCAACGGGGGGTTAAATATAATACGAGGAGGTAATTCACAAATTATTGGGGATTAACGACCCCTATGCGTCATCCTTCGTCTTAATAATAAAAAATGTGTATTTCCTAATTTCGGTGTATTGAAGGTATGTGCCTGAGTTATAGTATGCTTTTATGTGTAGTTCTAAGATTTGTCATGCTATATTAAGGAAAGCAGAAATTTTATGTTTTTCATTTGTTGTTGTAGAGATATTATGAGAGCAAAAATCATACGTGTAACGATGTACATGTATATAGAAAATAGAAAATAGAGCAATCGTTCTTTCAATAAAAAATTGCATTGAAGTCGAACTTATAATGCATATTTTTTTCAAATTCTTGGCCTAATGTAAGAAATCTTGTATAAGTTGTCTAATTGGCTTAATACAAATACAATATATGTAAAAACATTATTATTATTTATTTCTAGCTAATCAGTATTATAAAAGTATTGGAGAACCGGTTTGACCTTGTTAAGTCTCTTTAGCTACAAATATAATAACGTGACCCACCAATATATTGCAATGAAGCTAAGAAAATCACACTTTCATAGTGTCTAAAATATGTATGTAGTTTTTTTGTTCTTTGATAAAAAATAAATATTCGACTTCAAAAATAAAAGTTTAAAATGATAAATGAGTAAAAGATAAAATTTGCTAAAAAAAGATTGTTTCATGTTCTTTATTTACGAAGTATTGCTTGTTAGCTTACACAAATATCAAGGAAAGTTATAATATTATTGTAAATATTTCGTTTATATGTATTTATTTACAATACCAAAGAAATAACTTTTATAAAATATAATATATGTGATAGGAAAACATTTGAGTTTAAAAACATTTTTGAAAACGATTTAAAGTTTTCATTAAGTTCATACGTTTCCATCAACTAACAAAAAGATCTGCCTATTCTTAATATCAAATTATTATTTCTAGGTATTTAAGAACGGCTTTGAAATGTAAATAAGCTTCTAATTAATAATGCAGCAACCAAATTGTTAAATATTATAGGACGGAAAACCAAGTGGGATCAAATTTCTTGGTGAATATTTAAGATTAATACCTACTCACAATAACAATATGCGAGCTATGTCAATAATCTGTTTCTTTTTTACTTGAAGCAAAAATTAAATGTCAAAATGATGAGGCTTCGCAACAATTAAATTCGATTCTTTCATAAACGCCATAGAGGTGCTTCCAGGGATCAGGGAATTAGAATTCAAATGAGCGCCATTTTAGAAATTTAAAAATATTTCCTTCTCTTTCTCTTTAGTAATTTTTAATTTAAGGATGATTTGAAGAAATACATAAATTGCTGTTAACAATAACTACGACGAGAATTCCGTTTTTAAATCATTTAACAGGACGGTCGAATTTCAATTTCCGAAAAATCTAGAGGGCTGAAAATCGATGTTATCGAAAATAAATATTTATTATTAATGTAAAATCAACAATTTTCACTGAATAACGTTGAATGACAATAAAACAAATAGTGATACTATTATTTTGGGCCCTACAGATTTCACAGATATCTCGAACTAACCCTTTTTTGTTGATAAATTTGGCTAATATATTTACATATGTGTGTTTCCAAGCTATATTTTCAATATTTTCAATATAAGGTGGGTGTTCTTAATTTTTAAGCAAAAGTTTAAATACTCTATATATGTATGTACAAACAAAATCATATCATTTAGACCTACCGAAATCTATACCCTGTTTTATATATATATAGATACTTGAAGAAGAACCTGGGGCCTGGGGGGGGAGAGGGAGACAAATGATGCAATACTGCTTTTGTGACTTTTCCCAAAATAAAGTTTAGCACCTTTTAGCACTATATTCACACAAAAGTGGTGGTCACGTGATCTCAACATTCTAAAAATGCACCAATGAGTACAATAAAACTAAGAACTACCTATATTTTATAAATATATATTTTTGACCATTTTTTAATGTAATATGTTTATATACGTCTCAAATATTGGAAGTCTCAAAACTACTTTGATTATAATTTTGAAAGTTTAAAGTTATTTCGGAAAGGGGAGGGTTAATAAGCCCCGGATATACCAATGCGGACCCCAAGAGGCATACGGCCCTTACACTTATCATATAATTAGGATGACACAACCCCAATTATACGTATGGTTAGTCTTTTCATTCATTCTTTAACTATCTATCAATGTCCACTTATTCAACCCACTTTGTGCCCCTTGATGGACAGCTGCAAATGGTGTTTTTCAAAAAAGTGAAACCATTTAAGTGTGTCACTATTATGTGTGTACAAGGTATATTTCCAAACGATTAACGTTTTATTATGGAGTAAAAAGTCCCCAGCAGTGTAAAATTGCTGATAAGAATGAACTGAAACAGTTGGTGCGAAGTGAAAAGCAGAGCTTTCATTTCATTCCAATTTTAGGAAGGATTATATAGCACATATTTCCATCGAGAGAATTGATCAATAAGTAGATTTTTACGGCTTATAGAGAGATGTCTCATCACTTCTAAACTTTTAAGTTGTACTTCGGTTTCGATGATGCCTAGTGTGTGGGGTCAATTAGGGGCCGGACTGAAGTTTGTTTATTATAGTTTGAGGTATCAAGTCAGCTAGCTTGGTATACATATATGTATGTTGAGGTTTATAAAACGATAACAGTAATCAATCAAAATATGGACGACATCTATGACGATGATACATGACATATTTTGTTACTTTAATTTTGAAATAATTAATTTTTGATTGAAAATTGGGTTTAAAGTGACAAAATTCATTGTAGGCCCCATGGTTGTAAATTAATGAATAATATATGCATACATATGTGACATTTTTAATGGATTGAAGTTTATCTAGCCATGCATCTTCAATACTATAGGCTTCTATATATGACAGTAATATTTCTTCTGAAATACATGCACACTAAATTATAAAAACATCAAACGAATTATATAAGATCCGTCTAGAATATAATTTTACAACTCTATCCATCGATTATAATCTATATTATCGATTATGGTATGGTTACTGTAAATAGTAGAATTGAGTGAAACCATCAGGCCAAAGCGGCTCACCAGACAGAAATACAAGAAAAACAAGAAAAAACAAGAAA